>APFE030594979.1:11796-28464 GCA_000404065.3 Pinus taeda | reverse complement strand
ACTATGATAGCCCATCGTATAACCATTCATGAAGACCTGCGTGTAATTCTGTGTGTATAATTGCGTATCCACCTGCGTGTATTACTGTGCTTATTATAGTTTATATGTTTCCACGAACGGCGTAGGGTTTCACTTCCTTCTTGACTACGTATATATGAACGTGGTTCCATATTCCTATGACTTCTCCTCCATAGTTGTGCTTAGATTTAGGCCAAGCATATCAGAACATAGATCATCCTTATATGCCTACATAGTTATGGTTGTGTTCTCTATTAGGGCATCATCATATTAGGCCAGCGTAATCCATAGTGTATCTCCTTCTCCAAAAACCCAAGATGTGGAGAGGAGATCGCTTGATGTGAGTTACAAATGACTTCAAATCCTCTTCTATTTATACTAATGTGTAGGTGATGAATAGACACGTCTATTTGGTTTTTGAGTCTACTCAAGTTGCTGGTCGGCTAGATGATAATTCCATAATCTAAATAAATTCATATCTCCATAAATACTTATCAGAATTGGATGATCTTTAGATCAATCCTACACCTCTCGATGAGAGGGATCCAATAAAGATATCAGCTGCCATAAATAAGCTAACCCACATGGATTTTGGCCCTAGTTGCCAATTTAACAGTGTACTCACCACATATACATCAAGGAAGGTTGCAAGCGAGTCAGGCAACCATAAAGGAGAATGAATCCAATCCTCAAAGACATAGTCAAGGAAGAACTAAAGAAACTGTTAGATGTAGGGTTCATTTACCCTATCTTTGATAGTGAGTGGGTCTCTCCTTTTGTGTTAGTTCCCAAGAAGAATGGGAAGTGGAGGATTTGTGTCGATTATAGGGAATTGAACAAGGCGAGAAAGAAGGATCACTTTCCCTTACCCTTCATTGACCAAGTGTTAGATGGCCTGGCAGGGAAGAAGTTATTTTCTTTCCTAGATGGATTCAGTGGGTACAATTAGTTCCAAATCTTCCCAGAATACCAGGATAAGACCACTTTCACCTATCCTTGGGGTACTCTCACCTATAGGGTCCTTCCTTTCGACCTCTACAATGCTCTTGCCACTTTCCAGAGAGCAGTCCTTATTTTTGCTGAATTAGTTCATGACACTGTGAAGATCTACATGGATGGTTTTACACCTTATGGTTGTGATTTCCAGGAGGCCTTGACTAACCTAGGCAAAGTATTACATAAATGCATTGAGATGAACCTATCCCTCAGTCCAGAAAAATGTGAATTCTTAATGATCGAAGGGATTGTGCTAGGTCATTCCATATCTCAGCAAGGACTGCAGGTGGACCCAAACAAGGTAGCCATCATTCAAAGGGTCCCTCCTCCAAAAAAGCAGAGAGATGTTAGGATTTTCTTAGGGCTAGATGGATATTACAGAAGATTCATAAATGACTTCGGCAAGCTAGCCTCTCCTTTGTTTGGATTATTGGCCAAAGATTTTGAATTTATATGGTCAAAGAGCTGTCAAGAGGCCTTGGACATTTTAAAGGATAAGGTAACCACTGCACCAATCCTTAAAGGCCCAAACTGGGCCCTCCCCTTTTCACATTCATGTTGATGCCTCACATAAAGCTATAGAAGAAACCTTAGGACAGGTAGAAGAGAAATTTCCTTATGCCATCTATTTTATCAATAAAAACCTATCAAACACCAAACTATACTGTGATAGAAAAAGAACTCCTGGCTGTTGTGCATTCATTGAACAAGTTTAGGCATTACATTACAAGCTATCAGACATTTGTGCATACTGATCATGCTGCAATTAAATATTTAATGAACAAACTAGATGTAAATGCTAGAATCATAGGATGGTTACTCTTATTGCAACAATTTGATTTAACTATTGTTGATAGGCCTGATAAAGAAAATGTTGTTGTTGACTTTCTGTCTAGAATGAATTTGCCCACAGGTGAAGAAGGAATGGTGGATGACAGTTCCTAGATGAGCATTTGTTTGCTATTTTAGTGCTCTCCCCATGGTTTGCTGATATAGCAAACTATCTGGTGTCAGCACAGTTCCCACCAAACCTACCCTTCAGAGAGAAGAGCAAGATAATCAAGAAGAGTACCCCCTTCACTTGGATTGGGGGCAATCTATTCAAACTTGACCCAGATCAAATCTTGAGAAGATGTGTAAGGGAAGAGGAGGTCTTTGACATCCTTCTAATCTGTCATGATGGGCCTTTTGGAGGCCACTTTGTAGCAAAAAGGACAACATTCAAAGTGTTGCAAGTAGGCTATTATTGACCTACTCTTCATCAGGATGTGAAGAAGTATGTTAGTCAATGTGATCGGTGCTAGAGGATGGGAAAGCCTACTCCAAGGGACAAAATGCCCCTGCAGCCTTAAGTGAATTTCGAGCCATTTGACAAGTGGGGCATTGACTTCATTGGGCCTATCAACCCTCCTTCTAAGCAAAAACAACACATCATTGTGTGCATCGATTACTTGACTAAGTGGGTAGAAACAAAAGCAATCAAGGTAGAAACAAAAGAAAAGGTGGTTGAGTTCCTAAGGGAGATAAAATAAGATAAGATAATTTTATTAATGTCCAACAAATGACCATAATAGGTCAATGGGACTATTGGTTACAATGATTACATCATGCCATGCCGGTGGACCAAACGACCCCCTTTAACATTTCTTTTAAAAAGCAGAAAATACATCTATAATCTAATTAAATGTAAATGTAGAAGCTAGAAGCTCTTGACTTCGAAACAAAGCACTACGATGAAGCAGAGAAGGAGAAGAAGAAGAAAAAGGGGGGAAGGAGTCTCCCATTCAGTTCCGACTCCTAACATCCGAGGTTGAGAGAAGGAAACTAAGAGAAGCTTGTCGAAGTCTGCTATCTTGTGGGTGTACTGGGTTGTCGCTGTTGTCGCTTGGAGGTTCTAGGGCACCTCCTAGGGGTGGATCCAATCCTAGAGTGCTGGTGCAGTCTGGTGGGTCGGCCCCCCCCGGGACCGTACTGATATGGGCTTAATGTATGTGGGTTAGTCATGGTTCTTTTGGTGCCCCTTGCTAATGGTAGCGTCCTAAAGAAGTCCATGATCTTTTGTGTCGTGTACGATCTGGTGGGGGGCTGAAGAAAATGGGCCCAAAATCTGAAGGCTACCTGGAGATAAAGTGCAAGGCATCTCAGATCAACATATTTGAGGAAGCTGGTCAAAGTCTAAGAAGACTTGAAGAGACAATTGAAATGACCTCGAATCTCATAGTAAGGTGGGCATCCAAAGATGAAGTGTGTCTTTGTCTCTATCTCCTATAAGTGATAGAGCAGGCAAATCCTATCTGCCCTATCGATGTGGTGATCTGTCTCCACTCAGAGTCTGTGAGACCCAACTCTAAGCTGCCCGAGGGGGATTCTAAGGGCATGCTTCCAATGCTGGAACGTGTATTGGGGTTTGATGATGAGCCCATTCCTGATCTCCAGGCGATGCTCTGTGTAGAAGGCCATTTTTGGACACAACCCATTGGGAGGATTGGTCCATGTAGTCTAAATGTATCATCTGTAAATATCCTCCTTAATGATTTTATTCAGCTCTTGCTGATTGGGAAGGAGGTGGCTTGGAGCATTCAGAGAGTACTGAAAAGGAGGGAGATGGTCAATCTGGATTCTTGAAGCCTCCAGAAGCTCTATCACACCAGTGTACCAACATTTGGATCAGCCTGTCTGCATAGGGGCGATGTTCTCTCAGGAGAAATATACTAAATATGGGTATCTGTCATAACCCTTCCTCGCGTCTGCCAGGCCTTGGAGCCTGTGCAGGAGCGATACTAACTTGAATATCACCTCTAGGTGGAAAGGTTGAGCCCTAGACTCTGCTAGAATGATGTGCTAAGGAACTGTCTGCTTGCACCTAATGAAACGACGTAAAGGGAGGGTCTAGATCTGCTCTGTTGAAGCCCAATCTAACTCTAGGAGAGAGGGACCCCAAATCTCTGAGCCGTAAAGCACTATGGGGCAAATCAAAGTGTCCATGATTCTCATTTTGGATGAGATGTCTTGGAAATGGTGCCGGAAACATTTCCTTTCCAGAAGGGCTAGGGAGCCATACTCTTTGTTGATCTGAGGCTAAAGAGCTGGCTGCACGCTGAAATGAGGCCCTGAAAAATGAACTCCCAAATATGTATAGGTGTTGACAATCTAGATCTATTCCCCTTTAAATAGGAAGTGGAAGTCCGAGGTTTTCTTGACTCCATTGAAGATAATCACTTTGGTTTTACCCAAGTTCACAGTTAGATGCCTCCGGTCACAAAACGCTATGAGAGCATCTAGTTGTCTCTGAAGGCCTTCTTCGGAGGAGGCAATAAGGGCAATATTATCTGCAAAAAAGAGGATGGAAATCAGGAACTGGTGAAGAAGACACCCATCTGTATCCTGGATATGCTCCCAGAGGAAGGACTCAAGCTCTTCGATATAGATCCTGAATAAAGTAGGAGAAAAGGGGCATCCTTGCTTGACTCCAATGGTGCTACGGATGAAATCTGACATTCCTCTGACTGTGTAGAGACTACCAAGGATGACCTCATAGAGGCGCATGATAGCTATCAGGAGAGTCAAGGAAATGCCAATCTCTCTTAGCCTTTGGAAAATATATTCCCTCGGGACTAAGTGAAAGGCCTTTCGGAAGTCTAGAAAGCAACAGTACACTTTAGAGGATCGATTCCTAGCCTCCTCGATCACCACACAAAGAGCAAGGATGTGGTCAATCATTTGGTGTTCTGGGTGGAATCCTTCTTGGCCCTTGGCCCTAAGTTGTCTTTGCTCAAGGAAATGGGAGAGTGTCTTGTGAAGTGTTGTAGCATATAGCTTGGAGAATGTGTGCCCAACCATGATTGTCCTATAGTTGTTGGGGTTGGAAGTAGGCTCTGACTTGTGAATCAGGTAGATAATGTGGTGTGACCAACCATTTGGAAATCCATCCCAAACCACCTGGTTGAAAAGATCCTCCAGATATCCTACTAGGGGGTGAAGTCCATGCTTGAAGAATTCTGCCTGGAAGCCTTCTTCATCTGCTGCCCTACTGCTATTCATTGTCCATATTTCCTCTCTCATATCTTTGTTAGAGAAAAGGTGGCAGGAGGTGGGGGGGGGGGGGGGGAAGTGACCTAAATCAAAGGTTTCCCAGGAATGTCATATAGCTGGGAGGTGTGAGAGAACATTGAGGCAGGATCAAGGTCGACTAGGGTAAGTGAGCACCAAGAAAGGATGGTCCCCCAGAAATATTTAGGGAAGTGAAGGAGGAGAGTAGAAAGAACTTGTCTCCTATGGGAAATGAAAAGGAACTTCTTGCAATGAAGGAGCGACGGTAGGCTGAACATAGGTCTGGGTATGTTGGTAAGGAGTTTTGGAATGCGTGTCGGAGGTCTTGATGGATAGACTTGCATTCTTGGTCATACCATTTATTCATAGGGAAATTTCCCATTTTGTTGGAGGTGGTGGCAGTACGGGTAGAATGGGGGAAGGATTGGAGCGCAACTTCCTAGATTGCATAAGAGAGGCACTAGTATTTGTCCTTGGTGGAGCTGAGAGAGGTGAACTGGGACTCTGATGGGAGTGTTTGTCTGAGGATAGAGGAGAAGAGATCAAGGCCACACTCCTCAAATCAGAAGGTGGTCCTGGGAGGGTTGTGGGGAAGAGTAGGAGATGGATTCGGGAGGTCAAACTGCAGAGAGAGTGAGAGAAGTGCATAATCTATGAGAGGGATGGGGGTGATCAAGAAATTTTTGATGTAAGGGAGAAGATTTGGGTTTGTAATAGCGTAGTCAACCACACTTGCCCCACCTCCAAATGGTCTGCAGGTAAAGAAGTGCGAGGATGGGAAACATGGTAGGCCATTCAGAATTACTAGCTAATGCCCAAATGTAGCAGATATCTCCCATAGGCTGTGGTGGGTCCCAAGTGATCCTCGGAGGTCAGTGCATGCCGATCGTAGCCAGGTCAATCCCCCGAGTGCAAAATATATCCTCTGTCTAGTCGTGCATAGGATTCTGGAGGTCTTTGGTTCGGGCATTGAAGTCCCTCATGAGAATGACATCCCCTACTGCCAAGAACCTGGTGATGTCAGAGTATAAGTCTGTAAAAGGGTCTCCATTTGAGCTACTGTGAATAGTGTAGGAAGATGAAATAGGTGGGAAGTAACATACTGTGACATAAATGTCTCTTAGAGGTGATGTTTTAGCTCTGATCTAAATCTACATGAATTTGAGATACTCATCAGTTGCAACCACTGATACTTTGCTCTTGAGGATATCACAAATGAGGCAAGCAACACCCCCTAATCCCCTGACACCTCCTGAAGTCTGTGTCTCCTGTCTGCAAACTGCGGCCCATTGGTATCCTGTAATGTTGGGGAGAGGTCAAACTAGGTTCGCATGAGTCTTGATAACCAGGAGGATGTCTGCTGAGCTAAGGGATTCATAAGTAGGCCTGGTGTAGACCAGAAAGAGCCATTTCCATTCCAGCAGTGAACTGAGAGATTCATGCCCCACCTCCTCTCCGCTCAGGCTTGTCATTTGGAACTACCTAAACGGGATGCCCATGCTCAAGCATCACAAGATCAAACATAGGACCTCCACTCCTTATCATCCACAAGCTAATGGGTAAGTGGAGGTGATCAACAAAGCAATGGAGAACATCCTGACCAAGGTAGTGAACAACATCACAAAGGACTGGGCTGAGAGACTACTTGAGGCCACCTAGGCCTATAATAAAACATGGAAGACCACCACTGGATTCACACCCTATGAGCTGGTCTATGGAAAAAAGGCTTTGCTATCCATTGAATTTGAATATAACACATTGAGGGTGGCAGCCCAACTAGATATAGATCTCAGTCATGCACAAAAATAAAGGTTGTTCCATTTGAATGCCCTAAATGAATTCAAGATGCAGGTCCTCCTTCATAAAGAGATAGTTCAACTTCAGAGGAAGATCTGGCATGACAAGCACATTAAGGAGAATTTGTTTCAAGAAGGATACTATGCCTTATTATATGATTTAAGTTACAAAGACTTCAAGGGGAAGCTAAGAACAAGATGGCTTGGACCATATGTGGTGGAAAGATTCCATGACAATGGTTAAGTGCGAATCAGGACTATAGATGAAGAAGCCATTCCATTTCTAGTTAATGGACACAGATTGAAATTATACAAGAGGCCTTCATCTAAACAACAGTTCATTGATAGCATCAATAAGATAGTGATGATGGTGGAGCAAGTTTCAACTCCTCCCTCGTCAGGTCACTGAAAAAAGAACGAAAAAATAGAATAAGAATTCAGGTGAAAACCTCCATGAGGTGCCTGAGTCCCATCTTTGGGTTAAAAACCTCCATGAGGCATCCCAAGGATGAGAAAAAATAAAGAAAAAGAAGATCGCTAGGTGAAAACCTTCCTTGAGGCATCGAGGGAAGATACCTAGGGTGAAAACCTCTTTGGGGTAGCCTAGATGTTTTTCAAAAAATATAATAATAAAAGAAAAAGAAAAAAAACATGAATGTTGTTTGCAGGAGGATGAGAAAGACAATCAAGGAGCAAGGATGAGATCCAAAGGGGGCCCTACCTCACATATGTTCATCTCCCCCACTCCTTACCATGCATCCCTTCATAAATTCCATTGTCTTTTCACTTCACTACTTCAATTTAGGAGAAGATTATGTTTTCCACAACATCACCTCATCCCTACCTTCATACACACTCCTACTCCCTCTGTACAACAGACAACAGAAGAGGCAAAAATATGACCATACAATAGCAGCAACATTAGATCTGCCATCAAGAAACCTTCAACAAACAACAGAGGAGGAAGAAGAATGACCATCAATAGCACCTTTGATCTTTGACACTTGCAACATGGCATTAAGGCTACAGGTAAGTATCCTACTCACTCACTCATTTGTATCATTTGATCAAAAGTTGTAAAGGTTAAGAGGTAGTTGGTTTGTGAGTAAAAAGGTGGCCAATTTCCTCTAAAAAGGCTATGCCCTCCAAAACCTAAGGATCCTTATAACATGGACAATCTTCAATGACTTACCAGCATAGGATGACATCAAAACCTTCATCTATGGTGTTAGTCCTTCTATTAGTAAGGAGGAGACAAAATAAGAAACAACAGATACAGAGCTAGATGGGGATGACATGGACAAAGAAGACACTAATACAAAGGAACATGATGTTGAAATAGAAGAGGAAGAAGGCATTGAACCAAAGAAGAACAAGCAACAAGAAAAAAAAGAGCTAAGTTGCCTCAGGGACAGAGAAGCAACTGAACAATCAAATCCTGTGGCCCTAATCAACACTCATAATATAATTGCAAATAATCCTCAGCTGACACTCAGATACCTTGCTACCCAAGGGAAAGCAAGTACACATTTTGAGGATATGTTTAGGTTGATAAAAAGTGACAATATACATGCCTACTAAAAGAGATGAAACACTGCCACATAGCTTGAAGATCAGAGAATATCAGTGGGAAGAAGAAGAAAGGAAAGCAAGTTGTTATAAACAAGAAGAACAGACCACAACAAAATAATGAGATGTCAGAGTGGCTACTAGAGCCACTAAGTTTCTCAGAGGATGAGCAACACTTTCAGTGGGGGGGTGATGATGAATCTCATCATTGAGTAATTATATGGGCCTTAGTTGGCCTTAATTCACCTCCTAGCTTAGTCAAAACAACTATTCTCAAAACCTATTGCATACTTTTGATTATATTTTGCTTATGAGATGAGTTAGAGTTGGATATTTTTCTTTGTGGTCTAATGTGCATCTAATGTAGGAATAATGGATAAATGTAAGGGAAATGTAGGGATAAAAGGTAAAAGCAAGGAACTATGGTAAAAGACCTTGGTAAAAATTTGGATGAAACAAGGAAGAGGAATTAGGAGGTAAATCCTCCACATTTACTACCCATCCATTTGAATATCCCTCCATTAGCTAAAAGTACACATAGTCAAATCAAGAGCACTAAAAGACAACCAAGCAAGTGGAAGTACAAGCAACCTCCCTACTAGAAGGCAACCAAGCTAGTGAAAGTGAAAGGATAAGTTACCATTAAGTTGGGAGTTGTACCTCCCTAATTTTGAGGGAAGTCATTGAGACTTCAAATGTATAAATAAAGAGGCTTAGGACCTTAGTTTTTTTAGTTAGTCAGTCAGGAAGTATTCAGACTTTTTGTCCAGTTGAAGATTTGTAACAGTTCTGATGCAATACAGTTTTTGATTTATAATGAAGATGAGTTTTAATTTGAGCTAGCACTGAGTTAACTCAAAGGGATGAAGCTCTTGGGTTAGGGCCCAACCCTAGCAGCCAAAGCTCCTCTTTATTGTATTTTTAAGTAGCATAGCTTCCTGATTTTTGTTCATTTGCTTAATCAGATGCATTATCATTATAGTAGTAGTATAGATTCATGTTTTCTGTTCATTTACTGAAGTAATTCATTTCCATTGCAGTAGTAGCCTAGATGCATGGTTTGATCGTTCATTTGGTTAAATAGATGCATTTTCACTAGAGTGGTTTAGCACAGATTCATGGCTTTCCTGCTCATTGACTTAAGCAGTTTCCTGTTTTCTGTTCATTTGCTTGACTAGTTGTAGTTTCATTACAATGGTGCATAGTAGAGTAGTTGTGTTTCAGTTTGTTCCATTCATGTTTCATCTAAGTAGTATGTTGGCAAAGAAAAAGATCCACAAGGTTGTTCACAGGTGTTTCGGCCTCACCTCCTCCCTCTGGGACTATGGTATGAGGAAGAAACCCTGCAACAACGCGGAAAACACAGGGTTTTGATTTTCATGGATTTTTGTCGTTTAATACAGTCAATGAAGTAATTTTAGAGTGCTCTGCTCCTTTAATGGTCATTAGCTTGTTATCTCTCCTTCTGCCTCTCATGCCTCACTCACATTCCCATGTCTTTCTCTTTCAACCTGAAATGCTCAACGAGAGCCGCTAATTCATGTTCAAATGATTTTTAACTATTGATCGCCTTTCACTTGCAAAACCCACCAATCTTTTCCCAATCCACTTTTCCTTTTGAATTGGTCTTTTACATCTTCATGTCAATCTTCTTTTTAGATCCTATGGTTTCGTACATGCACTGACCAACCTACTTGGTCACCTGTCTTTGTTTGATCTGCTTTGGTAGATCCAATGGTCTTCTTGGCATATGGTTTGGATTTCTATGCGACTGTTATCGCGCTGAATTCATTCTTAATGTGGAGTTTATCTTGGTACTTGTCGACTAGTGATCTTCTTGCATGGATTCACCTTCCATTTTGTCTTTGAGGGCGTGCGAGGTAGATTTGCAGCCTCGAAACGCACTGATCCTTTCCTCATGTTTCTTTTCGTTTTGGGACTGCACGATTGATCTCCCTGCTAGATCTTGTTATCTCAAAATCAGACCCTGGAAGGCTGCAGACCAGGAAGACTTCAAGTAACTGTTTCAAACCTACTTTAGGCTGAGGCTTAGCCTCCTCAACCTGAGAGGGCTCTCTCTAGATGGGTTAATGATTTTGATTAAAGATAAGATGGCTAACTCTAATAGAACAACTCTGAGAAATAAAAAAGGTGGAAACACTTTAATCACTATCCATTGGGCTTATGGAGTCAACACACCTCAATAAAACAATGAGCTCAAGCTTACATGGAAGTCAGGGAATTAAGCATTTAAACATTCACAACATAACTTATATAGGACCACACAGTTTATAAATGTATACAGGAAGTCAGAGCACATTCAGTGAATTTTGAGTGATTATATATCTATAACACTGCAAGAATTAGGGAAAGGACAACACCACATATTCTGAACATAAAAAATCCATCATGAATCCTGAGAAGTAAAATCAAATATGTATTACTGAAACTGAGTCTTACATAAGCCAAATACAATCTTTTTTCATAAAATTTCCAACCCTGAGTACATTGCTGCTTCAGCTATATATAGAGCTCTTATTCTACCTGATTGAGATTCCTCCTCAAGCATGATGGGAATTCGAAGACTACTTCTATTACTGACAGCTATTAAACTCTAACTACTTAATAAATACAACAAACTGTTAACTGGAATTTTTTAGAGATCTAAATCAAATAGGACTCTTACTCCATATTACATGAATAATGGCTTTGATTAAGATATTTCTCTTTCTTTGACATCTGGTTCTCTTTCAGTTTGGCTGGGATGAGTGTTCAATGCTCCACGCTGCTCTTGGATGCTGTATCTTCTTCACTGTTCAGAAAAATTAGGAGACTATCCTTGCTTCTTGGTTTTATGGTTTTCAATTCCACATAAGTCGGTCCTTGATCTTTGTTTCCCAAAACATGACGGTGGCCACGTCTATTGATGTGTTGTCCACTGTTTTGAAACATGATTTGATGATGTGCTATCCACTGTCCTTAAAAACAAAAAAGAAAAACGCATTCAAGCTGTCTGCTCTGTGCTTTAATCTTCTTATGATATGACAAAATGCAACTTTTGATCCAAACCATTTATTTCCACTTGTCTTAGTTAGATTGGCTGCTGTAACTTTAGATGTCTCATTGTATACATTTGTCCTTTAAAATTTTCCTGCTTCTGCTTCAAAACTGGTTGATTTATGTTGAAATCATCACCTACAGCAGTTTCGTAGTGCGCTACGAAACTGCTGAGTTGTTTAAAGAAACATTGTTTTTAACCCGAGAATTTTATTAATCGAGCACTTTGTTTCCAAAACTTCCTTTAGACTTTCCAAAAACTGAATGGGCATTTAGGTTTCTTCAGAAGGGTGACACTAATCATCAAAATTTGAAGCATAGCCTTACCTGAAACGAGATTTCATTAAGAAGATTCTTTCAGCTAACCTAACTGCACCTTTAAATATTTGATTGGCCTCAAGCACTTTCTTTCCAAATGCAGCGTTTATATCCCACAAGCATATTGTGCATTGTTTGAACCACTTAGTATGTGACCTTCTTTTAGAGGACTCCATGTCAAACCATATCCTTCATTAGAATGACCTTTCAATATCAATTCAGGATTGCAAACCCTTTCTTGAAGAGCCTTTGATGGATGCTTGCTGTAATCAAACACATAAACATCTGAGCTCACTGTCTTCGTTGCAATGACAAAATGAATTATGTGGCATGTAGTGAGCCTTGTTAACTTCTCTTTCATATTTGTTGTTTCCACAGTACTCCCAAGAGTAATTACTGGTATAGTTGATGCAAAGAATCCCATTGGAATGAATTTCTTCTCACCAAAGACAATATGAGCGCATACTCCATCTGAGATTATTAACAAACCTAACCTTTTATCTATCTCTGCAACGTGAAGATGACATGAGATATAAGCTTCTGTTCTGGCTGAAAAATAGGTCTTGGTACAAAGCTCATAACGTCTCACAAAAAACGTATTTTGAAAAACAGAAGGAGGCTTTTGTGAACCAATCCACGCTGAACAAAAAACTATTTTGGTTTTTTGAAACACCTTCCCTACCGCCCAGAATGTGTCTTTGAAAAACAGGTGTCAAACAGAGAAATATGCTTGTGAAAAACTTGCACCTACAGTAGTTTCGTAGCGCACGTTTAGTCATCCATTTCTCCCAGCTCATGAAGTATTTGAGGAAACTGAAGGAGGTTTTTCTCGCTCAGTCTATTAGGAATAAAAACCTCTTTCAAATTTCCAAAATGAGCTTTCAGTTGCTCTAGAGACCTCCTGGAAGTTGAGTACCTTTTCATAATAAAACTTTGGAGTTCATAAATGTATTTCCTTTCTTTTCTTCTTTCTGAAACTTGCAACCATCAAACTAGGATGAGAAATTTTGGCATTAGATTTCTTAAGTGATAACAGTGGCTCCACTTGGGATAGTGTGCTCCTGTAGTACACTAAGAACTCGCAGGTCCAGTGCTTTGTCCATTTTATGAAAACATAGATGGAGTTGATGAGCATTCCTTTCCAGCTTCATGGGCCTTCACCTCGGGCTTGAGCTTGATGATCACTGTAGGAGAGAGAAGTCTATATCTAATAAAAAAAAAATGCTCAGTCAGCCTTGAGCTTATTTTCATTTTCCTACCTACCTACCCTATCAGCTGCAAGCTCCACTCGTAGCTCAAGCAACATGATATTTCCAATAAAGCCAATCAATTGTCCTTTATGATATTGGAGGCTCTTGACTGCATTCAACCTCAAAATAACCATGATAGTGAGATGACCAAATCAACTTATAATGTCTATGATCTTCATAATTCAAATGAAATTGAAAGACTGATGTGCAAAACTTTGCCATGTATTCATTTATAGGGTCAAAGAGAACATGGTTATTTTGATAATCATCATAACATTCTATCTCTTCAGACAACTGATCCTCAACCACACATGATTTATTTGATATGCTATCCAACTGCTTTTCCGAATGATTCCCATAAACAATGTAATTTTCCTCCTTATTATGATCATTCATTGATGTAAGCTGCTGCAAGGAATCACAAAATTGAACGACCTTTTCCTCTGCCTGAAGATTATAAAAGCTATCTTCCAGTACTTCTTCATGGGGTTTGCAATCAATTTCATACTCTTTATGATTCGAATATTGAGAAGACTGCTGCGTCTCTACATCAATATCAGAGGATTGAACATGGTTTTCATAAGTAAATCCCTGCTGATTTTCATGTTGCATTTCATGGGATGTTATACTTTCTTCTTGGTGTTGAAATGCATTGTTATGAAGAGCCTCTAAAATTTCTTCATCCATAAACTCATCATCATCATAACAATCCTCCAAGTATTGAATAAGACTTAAAGAATGTCTACAACAATCTTTGAGCAACAATAAGGAAGGATGACATTCTTTATACATCTCATAGAGTTCATCATGAAAACTAGCAAGCGAATATATTGAACCATTTTCCAAACTTTTATACCAAGACCACGCTTTTGCTTCTAAAGTGGTCATAAACATCTTCATGAGACAATCTTCTGGGAAATGAACCTGTTAACACCCAGGTTGTTCCCTTTGACTCTAAGGGAATACGGCCCGGGTAACCACTAACCAATCTTTTGATTGCAGCTTCTAGCCAAGCTGTAATCAGAGAGGGCTCTCTCTGTAAGATTTGTCTTTGTTCTGATAGTATTTTAGGCTAGATGTGAAGCTCAACTTTGGTTTATTTGTTTGGTTGGGAAAGGTTCAGTCAAAGTGTATGCTCTTACCAGAATCTTGCATGACATTGGGCAATGGAGTCAGTGGTCCTTTGGTTTGGTGTGCTGTGTTGATATTTGTAATGAGAGTTGCAGAGCAAGATAATTGTCTGAGGAATAATGCTTTGAAATTTAGTTTTGATATGATATGTTCAGTATAAGAAAGGAAATTAAGGATCTTTCTGCAGACTGATATGAAAAGAAAGCAAGTGTTACCTGGAAGCATTTAAGAATTTCTAGATGACATTCACAACATGGAATCAAATATAACATGAGCATTTAAGAATTCATGTTTATTTTAATCCTGAAGAAAACATTTACAGCAATATAAGATTGAGCACAGGGTGCGAAGAAACATGTCCTGAACTATTCTTTTTCTCTATTGCCAGATATGATGGAAACATAAAAATGAAATAACATAAGGAAACAGAACAGAGTTTAAAGGAAACATATCACTCCGCCAGACAACACAGGGATTCTGCAATAGCACTTAGAATCATCAACAAGACACCAGAGTTTCAGGAAATCACAGAGCTGAAATTGCTCTTTGTATTAAACTTTTCTGAAAGTATAGAGTATACATGCCTCAGAGTAAAAATTCCCAACCCCTTATGCGTTACTAAGGGTAGTATATATACAAATTTACATAAGAAAATATCTGAATGGAGAGTAAATGCTCCATAAATGTTCAACCAACTGCTGGAGTGTAGCTGCTGAGAGAGTGAATGCTGTAATTACTTTTAGTCTCTTAGCTGTCAGTAAATGGTCAGAGACTGTTGACTTGGTGGCTTTTGGAGTTTGGCTAGGGGTACACTGCCAAGATTTGCGCATTTCTTTATCTTGTGGCTAGCCGTCATAGTTTACATGCTGATTCAGCACTCAGCTGCTTTTAATACTTACTTTATCCTGCTGTTTGTCCTGTGTTTGACCTGGAGCTGGCAGTGAGTGGACAGCTGGAGCTACCATGGCAGAATTCGAAGCATTGATTGCCACCAGTCTTCCTTAGGCATATGATGCCTCCTAATCTTTACTAAGGTCTCATCAGCCTCTGTATATTTGAAGAAATTAGGAGGAGTCTCAAAAAGGTGGTTCACTTCATTTTAAATAAAGAATAGGCCTCCCAATTTATCATATAAACTCTGTCCTGAGGGCGGCCCTGTCTGTTCAGATGTACTGCTAGATGCAGTAATCTGATTCTCAATGTATGTTACCATTTTGTTTGCAAACTGCTCCTGGGAGACCAATTTTCCTGCACTAGTTAAGAGGCTGGGCAAGCCTTTTGCTTGCAGTTCTGCCATCTTGACCTTAAATTCCTCCACATCTGTTGTGATCTCATAGCACTTCCTCTCCACCGCCTGTACATAACTTCTGAGAGTGAGCACTTTCTTGGCAAGGAGAATAGCTTTTGTTCTGTTGGGAATACCCATGGCTACTAGTTCCTCCTGCTCATGCCTGTTTAAGAAGTCTACCATTCTATTGGCTTGTTCTGGCCTGTTTCCCAGCACTGCTTTAGCCTTATTGATTTCTATGTGTGCTTGGCCTAGCAATTCCATCTGCTGATGTATTGTTTTTATTGATTTCCATTGCTGTGTGATGGATTTGCTTATTTTGGCCCATAAGATCCTTTTTATTTCGGCCATGGTTGTTTCCAGATTCAATTCTTTTTCTAGGGCCTTTATCTTGTCCTTGAGGGCCTTTATTTCTCTGCCCTGCTCAGCCACCATTATCTTGGACTTGTCATATTTGGACTCCAGCTCTGCCAACTTCTCCTTGGTTTTGTTTATTTCATCGGCCTGGAGTTCCATCTTTTTGACAGCCTTGGTCAGGTCCTCTATACTTGGATTGTCCTTTTGGGCTGTGATGTACCTGCTGCTTCTGTTGTGGGGGCCACTGTTGCCCCTGATGTTGCTGCTGTTGTGGAAGTAGTTGGAGGAGCTTGGGAAGTAGATTCTCCCTGTTTGTCTTGTATTGCTCCTTCCAATTCTTTCTCCAATTCCCGGATCCTCTGATCTTGCTGCAGTAAGAGGTCTAGCTGGTCCTCGGCCTGTTTTTGTTTTTGAAGCTCAGCTGTTTGAGGGTGCTCGGTGGGCTGCAGCTTCAATCTCTTTCTTAATGCATTGAGATCATCATCTTTCTTCCTTATGGGGGCCTTAACACCTGTCGGATCATTAGGATCATGCCCTAAATCAACAATGATATCTTCAAGAGATTTTATTCTATTGTCCTTGGCTTTGGAGGACATCCTCTCAATGTCTAGCTGAGTATTGGTGTTTTTCAAAGACTCTTTCAGCTCATGGGCCAATGTGGCCTTTTCTACTAAGGTGGCATAGACCATCTCCCCAACCTGCTTGTGGAGTTCAATCTGGTCCATGGGATGTATATCTTTAGCCAGGACCTCTACCCTTGTTTTTATGAAATCTGCAGCTGTCTTAGGCTGCGGCCCCTTGGGTTTAAAGTGACTGAATATTATTTTCTCTTCTTGGA
>APFE030594975.1:0-92723 GCA_000404065.3 Pinus taeda | reverse complement strand
CATAAACATAGTCGCGACCAAGGAGAAGACTGAAATCTAAAACACCTTGGGTAACCAACACGTCGATATAGACGGTTTTACCTCCTAAAGTAATAGGGAACTTCGGGAGGACTCCTAGAGATGGACAGGCTCCTCCGTCGAAAGCCAACAGATTCTGCGTGACTGGCTTGAGATGCGGGGAACCTAAAGCTTTCCAAGTAGTGTACGACATAAGACTGACCGACGCACCTTCATCCAGAACAGTGCCAGGTACTGCCTTATCACAGGCAAGTATCGTAATCTGGAAAGGCACATGGGATGGAAGGCGGAAAGCGGTCAGGTGACTCCAATCAAAGGAGATGGCCAAACTACTTGGTGGGGGAATCGTATGATTGCCCCCATGCTCCATAGAAACTGAAAAGGGACTTTCGGGAGCAGCTGCGATAGGAGAGTCATTTCCAGACTCAGGGGAATCTAAGGAGACGAGACGAACATGGGAATTATGCCCTTCCAAAACAGAGTGATCGGGTGTGAACTCAAGTCGACACTCTTTCCGACCAATAGTTGGTCTAGAACAGGCTGGGCAGAGCCAGGTTCAGGAAGAGGAGGCTGGACAAGAGAGGAATTTGAACCAATCTCGTTGTCAGCAGGGGGACGATCTGCAGCTACAGAAAGACATTGATATCCAACGGGGAGTTGGGGTGAGGGAGCCGCGAGACTTTCCAAGACGTCAGAGGCTTTATCCATGAGCGGACAAAGGTGAAGGGGATGATTGCCTTCACAAAGTCTGCAAGGGATTCGAATCTTCCCTTTTCCTTTACTATTCCCAACTGATAGGGTAGCATCGCCGTGAGATTCAGAGGGCGATGAGGGGCAGGCTGGATCACGGGACCATACTTCTAAGACCCTGGGAATGTCAGGATAATCGCAAAGAAGGTGGTCATCCTTGCACAATCTACAAGGAAACTTGACCTTCCGCGGAGGAGCAGAAGGTGGCCCGACTTCAGGTGTACTTGAGGGGGTAGTTGTGTTTTTAGCCTCTCCTTTGAGAGCCTTCTTCTTCTTTGTCTTATTCTTCTTCTTCTTAGCCACCTGGTTACTCGAATCAAGACTTTCACCAGGCGAAGTAGAAGATGAGGACGTAGAAGTGGGCGTAGAAGGGGAGAGGTCCACCTTAGAATCAACATGAGGTTTTTCAGGTGGAGGGACTAATTGATCAGTAGGTGAGACGACAGGGACCAGAGAGGTTGAGAACAACCAAACAGGTAACCCAACAGCTAACCCTAGGAGGGACAACGTTGCCATGTAAGGAGCACCAACATTCCCCAGAGGAGGGAAACGACCAGGATTCCCGTCAGGGGGGGAACTTGGGTTGGTGAACCCCGAAAAAGTTGCCATCAAGAATGAAAAAGAAACCTACTCAAGCTAAAACGAACAAGACCTAATCAGGTAAATGTGAACGCGGCCGAATAAATTTTAAGCAAAAGGAACTGAACTTGACCTTTTCATGTTTTAAGAGTCGAGAAAAGGACAAAAAGGTGACTCTAGTCGCCTTCGAATGTTTTGTGAGCCCGAAGTGAAAAACTGCTCAAGTGAGGTTTTCTTTTAAGGAGTCTGGAAAGGATCAAAAGTGACTACTCTGGAGAAACTAGGCAAGGGGTTTACCAGACAATCCGTAAAACCGCATATACACCTTAGCAATCATATGAAAGCCAAGGACTTTCCGTACGGCAGTCAATCTTCCCGAATGTTGTGTTCAGTGTGTTACGCATTGTAAGGCGGCAGACACGGCTTCCTATGGATCAAGGATGATAACCTAGTGGGGTCTCCCCATATACTCGATGGTACGTGGGAGCACAATCCGTGTTAGACCACTATCGAGTCATAGAAGGAGGAATCACCCAATCATAATGTGAAACAATAGTGACTAGGTTTAACGACGTCGGAACACGTCTGTAGCCTAGACCTCTAGATGTTTGTGTTAAGTTCCAATGCGTTGTTAAGTTTATTCGATTTATTTTAAAGTTGATCTTTAGTTAAGTTTCAATTTTAGGTCCTACCATATGTGATCTTTCACAATTGCCTAGATGGAAGCTATATGCCAAAGAATACCATTTCGTTCAATGAATACTAACTATGAGAAGGTTAAGAATTTTCAATCAAACAAAATGAGCACAATCAATAAAACACCCTAATGCAGCTAACGACAAATAAATAATACTTTTTCTTCCAAGAATACAAATCAACGAAAAGTTCTATTCCATTAACTATTGAATGCAAAAGAGATTTTTTGATTTCTTTTTCAAAGGCACAATGCACTAGAATGAATTTTGAAAGACAATAACATTGAGTAAAAGAGACAAAATCACTCAATGAGAACACAATGAAATCCCAAGACCCTAAAACAGTTCTTCAAATCAAAAAGAAAACAAAGGCTTGTACGAGCTATGTGATCTAAGCTCAAACAAGGCTAAAATGAAATCCAAGCAAGAAAGAAGCAAGTCACTCGGAAATCAACCAAAAATACTTCAACAATCACTGAACAAGTGCAAAAAGCAATCGCAAAGTCGATTGGACAGTCAAGAAACCCAAAAATCCTACGGAAGGCTCGACACACACGGCCACCATATGTCCTAGGGCTAAGGTGTGAAATCGGTAGAAAGAGGCAAACACCCGAAGGATGGAGGTTAAGAACCAGTCAGACAAGGATCAAACACACTCCAGTAATTGAAAAAGACATGGAAAAATGCAAATCCAAGCTCAGAAGGCAGGCAAACAAGTGAACTCAAAAAGCTAAGAGGCCTAGCGCAATTGTCAGGCTGTAACTCATGCTAAACAGGGATTGGCACGGGTTGTCAGTTAGGAACAAGGACCACTAGCGCAACTGTCAAAGGGAAAACCGCACTAATAAAGTTTGCCAATTAAAAAAGAAAAAGAAGTAGTCTAAAGCTCGGTTTATAGTATCTAGGTAAGCCAGGAAGCAAGAGGCAACAAGAAATTCAATCCAAAAAGCTATCCAAGCAAGCAAACAATAGAAAACCAAAGAGGCAAGACAAACTCCAAATTGTTCAGTCCATAAACCAAACTGGAGATTGACTGAAGCAGCTTTGATCTACTTCACTAGTGCAAAGCAGTAGTGTTTCGAAGGCTATCTGGCCATGCTTCAGACTCTATCTAAGTTTAAAAACTAAACAACAAGCTAAAATCCCCAGCAGAGTCGCCAAATTGTTGAAGAGGTAAATCCCCTCTATGGATAGAGGCGATCCCTACTAGCCCAAAACTGGTCTAGCAACAATCAAACAATGCTATCACGCAAGTTCCTAATTTCAAATAAAAGGTAGGTGATGAAGACCTACTTGAGTTCCAACGCTTTTGTTCGTAGAAGAGACATCGCCCACGCTCCTTTGTCTTGGCCGGTCACAGTCCTCCACTATCTCCGTGAATGGACACCTGCACGCAAAGAGAACAACACAAACACAAGCATGAAATATAATATATGCAATTATACATTAGTCAGGAAGGATATAATTCAACATCAACCATTACAAGTACAATGAGAATGGAACCATAATGATAGTCATCTATTATTAATAATCAAGAAAGGAGAATAAAACCAGCGTCCTGACGTCAAGTCCTCCTTTGGCTGGGTGCTCAGCTACACAAGTCTTGCAAAGCTTGAAGGGATGAGGGAAAAACCTCTCTCTCTTTGGTGACAAGATCTCATTACTTAAGTTAAGCCTTATGGACACAAAGAAGGCTCTTGTAACTCTAATCTCTTGATATCTTCCTTTCAGCACAAGTATTGCCACAACAACTAGAACTAGAACTCGAACTAGCTTGCTCAAGGCATGGAGACAAGCTTTTATAGATGAAAAGGAAGGGATAAGATCAATCACAACAATAATGGATTTGGCTCCATCACTTGGAAACCTCTATGGAATGGTGGCAAACTACTTCCCATTCAAGGATATTCGAAGCCAAACCATCTTCACTTAACATAGATTCAGTTGGTGAATGAGTTGGATAGAACTTTCGGAGGTTGATTGGTTAAAAACTTTGCCCAAAAAGGTTGGCGCGATTGCGGATCTGGGACAGAGTGCTAATGGCACGCCCCTTTTATAGGATTTTCCCCATTGGCATGGGCAGTACACAGTGGCCCAGCGCTAATGCAAAAAGGGTCATTTTTAAGGGCAAGTTGTAGGAGATGTCTTCAGGGCATATGAAGCTCATGTTCAGAGGGGAATGATGCAAGTGGTTTCAAGTCTTGTCACTTCTCACAAGTCCCGGAATGTGTCCTCCAAGGTGCAGGAGAGGGGTAACGAGGACGGTGACAAATGGTGACAAATTACTGTGTAACACTTTTCATGTTTTTACGGTCAGAAAAGGGCTGTAAGAGGACTGTCTTTTTAGTTCCGTTTTAATGAGCTTAAAAAAAAAGCGTGGCAATATTTTCATGTTTTAGGAGTCAGAAAAGAGCTTAAAGGTGACTCTAATGTTTTTCGTCAAAAATGACCGATTTCGCCTGAAAAATCCATTATCTTGAACAAAAACTCAAACATTACTCATACCTATTTAAAATGGATAAAAATGCTACAAAAATTGCATTTCAAAGTGAAACATAAACAAATTTGCAATTTATTTATTCAAAAAGCTTATAAAAAGGGCTTTTGACAATTCATTTTTACTGTTTGAGATTTGGGTGAGAAAAAAGGGCTTTTGGTTAGAAACTTCCCGTGAAGATTGCGGAAAATCCATCCATTGGAATCGAGTGTCGTCTCCTCCAGGTAATCCACATCATCCTAGTCTTCAATTTCATCCATTTCAAATTGTTTTTTAAGGGTTTATTTCATTTTTTAGGAGCTTTTAGGTTGAAAAACCCGTGCGCGCGGTCCCACGGGTTTACCACAGGGAACCCGCGTACCTCGACTTTTTCGCAGTCGGAAAAAAGTTGGGGGTACGCACCTGCCATGAAGGCAAGGTGTCGTCCCACACACTGTCCCTAACCAGAGGGTGCGTACCCCACGCAAAGGCTTTTAAAACCTAAAAAACTCAAAATTCACCCAAAAAAATTCAATTTCATATATTCTAACTAGATTTTTTACTGAATGTAGGGTAAACATCATGCTTGATTGGCGAGAATGGGAACATGAGGATGTAGATCTCGCCACGATAAATCATCAACCTTTGATTGATGTATTGAAGGCATGTGGCTTGTACAAATTCTGGGCCATACCTGGCATGAGGGCCCAGGTGGGCTTTCTGCAGTGGCTGGTGGATAGATAGAGCATACAGGACCAGTGCTTCTTCATTGGTGGTCACCAGCTCAAAATAGAGTCGGTAAACATATACTTTTTGACTGGTTTTCCTAAGAGAGGTGAACATTTGACTCTATTCGAGGCTAGGGCAGGTGGCCAGTCTGTCGATAGCCTCCGGCTAGAGTACTCCAATGCCCAGACCAGAGACAAAGGGATAGATATCAAAACCATATCCCATCCTGATCTCATGGTGATTGCATTTATAGTTACCAGACTCAGCTGGAGCACAGCACTACATGTAGCCCCTAGATCCTAGATGTGGATGGCAGTTGACTGCTTTTGAGGCACCATTTTCAACTGGTGCGATGCTGTGTTGGCTAATGTGAAAGGCCAACTGACTAGGGCCAAAAACGGACAACTGAAGACCTTTGGATATGGTTCTTTAGTTGTGAGCTTTGGTCTAGAGAGGGTCCCAATGTTGGTCCCACAACACCTCACTGTTGGAGTTGGACTTCCTCGAGAGCCCAAACTGATGCGATGGGTTGTAGTTATGGCCTGTCATCCTGATGAGGGGATAGAGATCATTCGATTCAAACCTGAGCATTTCCAATGGTTGGAAAACCAGGTTTTTGCTATTCAGGACTTTCCTTATGCTGGGGTAGATTTTCACGGTGACCCAAACATGGCTCTTCCACCAGCAGAGCAATGGGATGACTCAGGTAAAATCATTTTCAACATTTATTTATTTATTTATTTATTTTTATCTCGTCCCAAAATTGATAGTAAAAGTTTCAAATGCAGATCTAGGCCTATAGTGACTAGCCACTCTCTAGCCTTACGATAGGAAACAACCAGCTGCAGTGGCACCAGCCCCACAGGATGAATCAGCAGAGACTTTGGCTGAATTGTAGAGCCATCTAGAATGCTTGACAGGAGACATTCTGGAGACCAGCATAGATGACATTCTTCGTCGACTTCAGCGCTATGTGATTGGGGTCCCGGGACGTTTTAGGAGGTTGCTTTGTAAGGTGGCCCATGGAGTGGTTTCTTATCGAGATCATCACCAATGATGGGATGATCGCCTATTGTAGACACATATGACATTTTTACTTTTTGTACTTATCATTTTTGCCGATCATAAGGTGTTTTTCAACCTATGATCGAGGATGATGTATATTTTGACACACTCCTATATTATACTATATCACTATTATTGGCTTATCTTGTTAAACATGTTATGGAATGTTTTTAAATTTACTTGTATGACTATTGCAAATGTCTACTTAACATTCGAGAAGCAATTGCATCGCTAATGATTTAAGATCTTGAATATTGTTTATTCAATATAGTAAATTCTGTTCCAAGAGATGCACTCTCAAAAATAATCTCAATAACACTATATTTCTAATGGCATATACTCTATTAAGCTGTAATACAACGAGTTCAGAATCTAACCTCACTATCAAACTCCGAATCCCAAATGAAATAGATTCAGATAATAACTCAATCACTACGTTATACTCTGCAATGTTGTTCATTGTTTGATCGAGGCTTACCCCATGCATAGATACCAACTCATCAGAGGGCGAATAAATAACCCAAGCTGCAGAAGAAATATTCTGTGTACTACGACAAGCACCATCAGCGAAACCAATGTATGTTTGGAGAGGCATCGACATCTACGATATCAATAGTAAAACCAAGATAAGCAGGAATAATGATGAAAAACACTCTTTAAGCTAAGCACACTTTTTTAATCTAAAACACACCAACTAGAAAGAAAAATAACCTAACTAAAAATCTCACACCCATCCTTAAGCATAATACCTCTTCAGGTAAAGACCATTTCTGGGTTTACTTAAAGAGACCCCGTCAAAGTCTACCAATTCATAGGCCCCTTTTGCTAGCTTTCGCTTGACAACATAGGGACCATGCCACATAGGCACGAATTTTCCAGCGCCTAATTTATCATTTGCTTGATCGTACAATAAGACTAGGTCTCCTTCCGAAAAACTTCGAGGGGTCACATTTCGATCATACTGAGCTTTAATACGTTTTGCATGAGTTCCGATCGCTAATGTAGCATCACGTCGATTCTCATCTAGCTGAGCCAAGTATAACAAATGTCTTTCCTCTTCAAAAGTGGCTGGAAGTAACTCAATGGCCATTTACAATGACGGGATTTCGCACTCAATGGGCAACACAACTTCCAGACCATAAACAAGTTGGAAAGGAGTGAACCCTGTTGACATTTTTACTGAGGTTCAATATGCCCAAAGCGCTGAAAATAGCATGTGATGCCAATTCGACCAATGAATCCCAATGATTCATCAGATCATGGTGACTAGAACTTTGTTGATGGCTTCAACCAAACCATTAGCTTGTGGATAATAAGGAGTTGAACTATCGTGATGCAAACCAAGCTAGCCTGTAAATTCAGTCATCATAACATTTCAAAAATGATGCCCATGATCAGTGATAATCGCTTATGGAACACCAAACCTAGCAATTATATGATTGAACACAAAAATTGCAGCTGTTTTGTCGTCTGCCTCAAATGTAGGCATCGCCTCGGCCCACTTGGTAAAATAATCTACCGCAAGGATGATATACGCATGCCCCCTGGCTGAGTGAGGGTTACATGCAATAAAATCAATACCCCATTTGGCAAAAGGACCAACGGCAATTGTAGGGTGGAGAGGAGCAAGTGGAGCGCGCATCTTTCGATCAAAAATTTGGCAGTTGTGGCATTTTTGAACCGCGATAATACAATCTTTAAACATAGATGGCCAAAAGTAGCCAGCGCACAATATCTTTTGGGCTGTGGCATACCCAGACATATGACCGCCACATGCTCTAGAGTGACAGTCATTTAGGACCCTTTCAGCTTCCTCATGAGTTAAAGAATGTCGAAAAACAGAGTCCACCCCACAACGATAAAGAGTATCTCAAATAATTCTGAAATGTTGGGACTAGAATCATATTTTTCGACGTTCTGACCTTGAAATATCTGGCCAAAAGGATTGGGTTTGGAGATAAATGATGATATCCCCATACCACGGATCTAAGGTGCTGATTAGAAACAAAGATTCATCCGCAATGGGCTCCTCCACCACAGCTTCTGTGTCAGCACGTGGGAAGTCACACATTAACTCCGCAAAAACTAAATTTCTTTGACTTAGACTTTTCAAATTCCAAGTCGAACTCCTGCAGGATCACAATCCATTTGGATTACTTTCCCCCCAGTAATTGTTTGGTCAAAATATAGATCATAAGGTTGCAATTAGAAATTACTATAGTTTTACGTAGTAAAATGTAACGACGAAAACGTTGGACAGCTTGAACGGCTTCCAATGTCAATTTCTCCACATGTGAGTATTTTAGCTCAGTTGGATTTAAAGTGCGACTAAGGTAATATATCACATGTTTAGTACCGAATTCATCTTCCTGAACTAACAACATTCCTATGGTAGAATGGGAGGCAGAGAGATACAAGAAGTAGTCCTGGTTGTAGTTGGGAGGATGCAATAACGGTGCATGGGTCAACGCATGTTTTAGCGCATCAAAAGATTCATCTATCTCATCCCAAAAGAATGGAGTATTCTATTTCAACAACCGGGTAAAACCCTTGGTGATCTCGGCATAGTTAGGAATGAATTGACGTAAAAAGTTTACTTTCCCTTGCAAACTTTGGAGTTGGCGAAGACTCGAAGGAGGAGGAAATTTGACAATGGCTTCAACCTTCGAGGGATCGACGCGAATGCTAGCTTTTGAAACAACAAACCCTAGTAACCGACCTGTTTCTATACAGAAAACATACTTGTGTGGGTTCAACCTAATCCAATAATGCCTACACCTCATGAAGATTGCGCGTAAATGAATGAGATGATCAGCTCGATGTAATGAATGAGCAGGAAAATCATCGAGATAGGGTTGCACAATGTGATTGATATCATGAAAAGCATAAGACATGGCCCTTTGAAAATTTGCCTTGACATTCTTGAGCTCGAAAGGTAATTTGCAATAAGCAAATGTCCCTCATGGACAAATGAAAGCCGTCTTTGGTTGATTAGCAGGTAGAATATTGATTTGATTGTATCCGGAAAAACCATCCATGAAGGAGAATATTTCACTGCCAGCATAATCATCAATGATTTGATCGATATAGGGAGTTGGGTAATTGTCCTTTGGATAGGCTCAATTAATGTCCCTATAATCAATACATATTCTTATTGTCCCTTGCTTTTTGTTAACAGGAACAATATTCGATACCCAATCTGTTAATGGAATCGGATAAATGAAACCTGCTTTGAGTAATTTTTCAACTTCTACTTTAATTGCAACAGCTTTTCTTGGGTGGATCTGACGCAAACGTTGTCGGACGGGTTTAGCATCTGGGTAAGTTTTGATTTCATGAAAAACAATTGCAGGGTCAATTCCTGGCATTTCCTCATATGACTAGGCAAACACGTCGCGGAATTCTTGAAATAGGGCCTTATATGTTTGAATTTCATCTTTCGTACAAGCGACACCTATATGAATGTTTTCAACAATCCCAGGCTTAACCGAAATGTCAATAGGAATAGTTCGAGAAATATTTCCCAAATTTAGCTCTGAATCAGGATTTTTCATTGGATTCTGAACTTCCTTGACATATTAAGTCATAAAAATTGATGAAAAATAATTTTCAAAATGATCATTCTCGGGTAAAAACGAAGATCTGTGTTGAAGATCTTCCCATGGTAACTCATCGACGCATAGGATTTCATGAATTTGCTCATCAGTGTGAACAAGTTCAGAAAATGTTATTGAATCCGAGTTTAAGGTTGAAAGTGATTCCTCATGGACCACATCCATTAAGTCAATTTTGGTTGAAGATGTGTTGGAAAGTGACTGCACAGTCTAATATGCAGTTTCATATGGACTCAAAGGCATAACATCACCAAATGAGTCTATCTCAGATTCAGAATGTACAATCCAAGGATCATCATAAACAATGGTGTCTGACGAAATCATATGAATGGTTGCAATAGAAGACGATGCGTTGATAGGAGGAAAAGGAAAAGTTCCCAGTAAATCGACATCTTTAACTAGTCATACTCCAACATCCTTATACGGGATAGTCGTTTTACCGACATGTTGAATGCTTTCAGAAGAGGTTGGGTCAGATGAAAAGTAAGTCAGCTAGTATATGGTTACGATCTTTCCATTATGAGGGATTTTTATAAGCCGAAAGATCGATGAAACGACAGCTGTCATAGCGTAAGACCAACTACGACCCAAGAGAATGTTGTAATCCATAGGGGCATCAACCACCTCCACATCTAGATTAACGGTTTTGCCTTCAACCCCTATAGGTAGATCCTGTAGAATGCCAGAAGGATGAAACCCATGACCATCAAAGGCCTTTAGAATCGTCGGGGATTGATTTAGCGAAGGATAACCAAACGATCTCCAACACTATATCGACATAATACACGTTGAGGCTCCCTCATCAATCACAGTCCTATGAACAGGTCTGTTTTTTACTATCACTGGGATTTAGAAAGCCATTTGATGAGGTAAGCGCGGTGTACTATTTTCTAGATCGAAAATTATAAGGTTCGAGTACTGAATGTCAACAGCTCCGATAGCCGACAAAAGTAATTTACATTGTGCTGGACATGATTATAGCACTTCCAAAGCCAACATTGCTGAAGGTGACACAGCTAAATCTTCAACAATGTTATATTTCTGAGCCGCTCTTGCATGTGGATTGAAAGTTGACTTTCGAAGTATACCCTTGGCGGGCGGTTTGATTACTAAGTCTGGATTAGGTTTCTCGATCTGTAGCGGATCGGAACCGAGAGCTGAGGTTGATGGGTTAGAATGAGAAGATTCCGCTTCTTTACCATCAATAGGACTTTTACTTCCATAATCATGCGATTGAGTTGCAATCCTAACATGGGACATCATCAGTATGGGTTCTTTGTTGGCATTTGAGGAAGAACCTATCATCTTACTGTCTTGATTTAGAAAAGGATCCTTCAAAACAGCAGCAGTTTGGGAACCTTTGACAATTTTCGCAACCTCTCCATGATGAGGGCAGTCTCTTGTAAAATGCTCTTCATCACAAATGAGACAAGGATAATGAGGTTTGTGTTTCTCATCAGTATATTCCACTTTTTCTGGTTTCTCCTTTGAATTCTTATCTATTTTATTCTTCTTCTTCCCTTTCTTCTTACCACCGGATTTTGATTTGGCTGTAGATGACTCTACAACATGAATATCGGTGGAGAGTTCCACAGAAGAATCTCCTGTCGGGGAATCTGACAAGGTTATGATAGGAGAAGAATTCTTGGAAGACTTCTTCTTACTTTTGGTATTAATCGTACCAATCATACCATCAGCGGCATGAGACCCTGAAGGAGCTGTAATGATTTGATTTTGCTTGGGAAGAGCGGGGGTTTTCTCATGTAACGTACGTGACTGAGTATAAACTAAGTCAAGGTACTGTGCTTGAGAAATTACTTGCTCCTCAGTAACGAATCCGGCCTTAGCTACGTCCTCAGTGATCTTGGGCAATAAAGATTTTACAAACCACTCTGTTAAGATCTGATTCGGGATAAAAACTTTCACTAAACGTCGTCCACGTCTCCATTCATGAATGTGATCTGAAATGTAAGTGGACGTTGACTGCTTTAACGAAGTTAATAATTCCGTGCCATTGTCATATCTAACTGGCAACTAAAAATGAGTGAAAAACGAAGTAGCTAACTTACTAAATTTATAAAAAGTGGCTCACGGTAACTCAATGTACCACTTGGCTGCAAGACCAATTAAAGTGTGCTGGAAAAGTCTTAAACGGATTGAATCATCTGAAATGGAATTAGATGCACACCAAAGGTGATAAGTCATCACATGGTTTGACGGGTCCTCTCCTGATTTGCCTTCAAACTTAGGAATATCACTAGGCAACTTATTCGTCATTGGCAACCAAAACGGAAGATACTTAATTGGATCGTTTGTAAGGCGCATCAAGTCAAGCAAGTCCAAAGTTGCGATAAATGGTAACTGACGATTAGGGTCCCTAAAACTCTGGGTCGTCAGACCAGCCCCAGGAGGAGGATATCCAGGATAACTAGGAATTGGAATTGCATTTGGGATATTGTATCCTCCTGGAAAACCAGGATTAATCGGACCATACTGGGGTTGTTGAGGTTGTTGATATGTATACCCAAGGTATGGTTGATACTGATAGACTGGCTACTGCATAGCAGAACCGAATTGGTACTGTCCCTGGTAAGGTTGATAAGTAAATTGAGGTTGACTTATGACAACTGTACTTGAACCAGGTTGTCCTACAGGCATCTGAACCGAAGTTTGAACCGTGGGTCCAGACTAAGGTAAAGATGTCTGAGGAATTGATACAGGGATAGTAGAAACCAGAGTTGTCGATACTCCAGATGTAGGTGGGGTAGATTGAACAGATGTTGCAACAGTTGCAGCAGTCATTTGAGGCAGAGTACATGGAGTACTAGGCCTAGGCTGAGAAACTACAGAAGGTGCAGAAGTTTGAATAGTAGACTGGACAGGTTGCTGGGGTGAACTAGAAACCAAGGGTTGTCCAGTTTGAGATGACAACTGTACATTTGGTTGCAAGACCTGTTGGGATTGATATGGATCCCACACTAAGTTCATTCTGAGGTACGGGCCCATAACAGGTTGAGAATATTGAAGACCATAACTGGGTTGAGGGTAGGGTTGATAATTCAATGGTATATTTATAGATCCTTGAACATATGATTGACTGGAAGGTGGTTGGTAACCTTGGGTTGGGTACTGACCTTGGGGTTGATAACCTGAGGCACGTACTGATACTGGGGTTGACCTTGAGGTACATATTGATACTGGGGTTGACCTTGAGGTACATATTGAGTCTGGGGCTAACCCCGAGGTACATATTGAGTCTGGGGTTGACCTTGAGGAACGTACTGTCCCATAGGTATGTACTGTCCTTGAGGTTGCCCCCCAGGCGCAAACTGGGTACCTTGAGGTTGCCCCCCAGGCGCAAACTGGGTACATTGAGGTTGCCCCCCAGGCGATACTTGAGGATTTTGAGGCTGCCCCCCAGGCGGTGACTGGCCACCTTGAGGCTGAGGATCGGGAATAGTACCCAACATCATGAGAATATCTTCTACACTCAACGGCTTAGTACCATTATTTCCAGTTAATAACCCTTGTTCAATAGGTTGAGGAGATGCTCCCGAAAAAGTACCAGAAAGTGACTGATACCCAGCGGGAACAGAAGGACCATCGTACAAAAATGCTTCCGGAGATTGAGAAAACATGGACGACTATCTTGACATATTTAATGGAGGATAGTAACCCCTAGGTGTTGGGTGATAAGAAATACGAGGTGGTGAAAAACTTAGTCCCGGGTTTTCCAAAACGTTAGTCAATGAAAGATACCAAGCACTGCTCCTAGGTGGACTGTAAAAGATTGATTAACGCTCCTTAAGCTCTATAACAGGTTGACTTTTAGGGATAGGGATGCCTTCTTTTTCTTCCGGAGTAGCAAGTTCTTCAATAGCTATTAGTCCAGAAGGAAGATTTTGGGTAATTACTCTTTCTACCCTGGGTGAACCAAGACCACTTGAAGCTAGAGAGTTAAACCCCGATGTTGGAGTAGCAGCAATTATACATTCAGGTTTAGATATTTCAAGTTCTTCACCTATATCACTAGTAGATAAAACACTACCAGTAATTTCGGAAACAGACACAGACTGTGTACTATAATCTGCTACTAAAGGTTGAAAATCAAGATGTACCACCAAAGAAGACTCTCCTTCTTCAGGTGACCCAACTCTACTGTCTCTAGGAGTTACCAGGGCTCGTAGCCCTTCAGGATGGCTCGGTGAACACTTAGGAGGTTAGCCCTGACGTATATGGGACTTCCTCGGTAATTCAGCCACGGTTAAATATTTTAACTACTTCACACGAAAACAAAGTAAAATCTCAATGAAAACCACCTAAAGCCTCTAAAGAACCAAGCAAATTGAATCACATGCCTTAAGAATCTAGGAGATCAAACCACACACAAACAGTAACTTTCTATACTGAAAACACTAGTTGATGATGAAATCCAACGTCGCAGAGTTCAATACAGAAATGGCGGTTGGAACAGTTACCCCGACAACCTGCTTATTGAATAGACTGGCACAAGTTCCTCCACTAAACCATCTCGAGTGAAGAGAACCCCCCAGAAAATCCAAGTGAGTCTAGCTGACGTCTGCTCCAGGTACAGTGGGATCTTCCCACCACCGTCACCTTAGGAAGAACCCTATAGAATATGGTCACTATGGTCACCAACGGAAACAAATATACCTGGGGGAACAGTCTACGATCCGATATGCACGCAAGGGCAGAGTAGCAAGCTCAATCCCCTTGAAGGCTCCTTGACATAATCCAAGGTTTACCAACAAGTGACTCCAAGCTCCTTGACAATGGTTAATCCGATTTTTACCATTTTTAATACGTCAATATCTAGCGTCGTTCCCAATGAGGAAGGATTGATTCCCACACTGGTTTGGACACGATCTCATGCTTTTCCTTTAAGAGGATATTTCCCAGAGCATAGATGCAACAGTTGGATTTTTCTCCTACCGCAAGATACAGCTACTTGTTTGTTTTACTGTCTTGGAGAGTTGATTACTCCTTACTCCAAGACACTAGCCTAAGTTATGTTGGTGTAATAGAGCCCTAGAAATAAAAAGATTACTAGATTGATTTTACTTTAAGCGTTATTTTTATTGGTTTTTCTTTAAGTCAAGAGGTGAGGAGATGAAACTTGTGGTGTGAAGACTCGACACAAAATCACTAAAGAAAATGCACTTAAAATGATTAAGCAATATTTTCTCTTCAATGAACTTTTAGCTAGGAAAGAGTTTGAGAATGCAAATGCTTGTAAACATAAATCTTTCTTAACAAACAAATTAAAAGAAGAGTTTTTGTCTTTTCCAATGCGCTCAAAACGAGACAACTAGTTATTTTCACAAAAATTTCCCTTTTCTTTCAAACGCTCAAATACTACAAAAACAAACTTTTTCCAAAAGATATTTTTTATTTTTTATAAAACACTCAAAACTATGGACAAAGCAAATCTTGAGATCTATAAACTACAAAAAACTATTTGAAGTAAAAGCTTACAAAATGTCTTTTTCAAGGATGTTTTACTTGGCTATAAGCAAACCAAGGACTAACTTGTCCAGAATCACAAATTAGTCAAAAAACAATCAATTTTGTTTTCTTTTTTAAAAATGAAATCCAAACTTTTAACACAAGCTTTTTCGAAGTTTCGCAAAGAGAAAACACAATATGGATTCCTCAACATAGGTAGATTTTGAAAATGGTCATGCTCATAACAAGGCCAATAAAAACAAGGTGATCTGAGGCTTCTACAACTTCTAAGCTCTGAGCTACTACACGACCAAAATTAAAATCAAGACCGGCAACCAAAACTTCTAGCAATTTCACCTAAAACCCTAACACCAATGGAATTAACCTAAGGAAAGTTCTTAACAAGTCACATGCAGGTCTGGGAAGGGGATAACAACATCTAAACAAATACTAAAATGACTGAAAGAGAAAATCTTAAATTTTTCAAAATTTTAGCAGGGTACGCAGGCCTGCCCGCAGTTCACACAGGTGCGGGAATGCTCTGTGTGAAAAGAAAAAGTGCGAACAACTCTGCACTGTGTTGCAAGTAGAGGGTGTGTTCCTCTCCTAAAGTTATGAAAAACAAAAAATAATCCTAGATCTACTAAATCCACCCAATTCCACACACAACAAGCCAAAAACATAAACAAAAACATTGTTTCTCAGGTCAAAGTCAAAACAAGGAAAAAATCAAGTCCCCAACGGAGTCGCCAATTTGTCACACGGAATGAGTCGATTTTGTGGACAAGCTCGACCTTCCTAGTATCTAAAGATATCTAGTGACAAGCAAGCCAATCAAAAACTATCTTTCTCTAAATATGCAATCAAAAACAAAAGAAAACAAGTGTTTCAGGCCTACCTTGGGTCCAATGCAAGTTTGTGGAAGCCTCGCTCCTTTGATCCAAATGAGCTCCCTTGTAACAAGTCTGCAAACACAAACAAGAAAACAAATTAAATAGCACCTGAAAATCCAATGTCATAAAGCATATCCATCATAATGATCAAGGAATTTATGAACCAAACCACATAAGACAATTTGTTGAGAAAAATGAATCTGATTGTATTAATTCAAATCAAAGAAGAACTTTACAACCTGTGCCTTGATGTTGTACAAGCTCCTCCCAGGGTCCAACAAGAAGTCTCCTCTACTTTGACAAGTTTCACTCACTTCCCAATGAAGCAAAAAGGTATGTGATCTCTCTTCTCAATCTTAACTACGAAGTCTCAATTCCATCAACATTTACCCTTAAAAATGTTCAGCTTCTAACCTCCATAGCAACCAGCCCAATGCCTTAATTTATAGTGCAATGGGGGGAAGTTACTAGGTCCTCCTTCAAAGGGATAAAGCCCTCCTTCAAGGGGATAGCTCCTCTTATCAAGGGATTAGCTCCTTCTCTTTTGGGATGCATGAACCATCTTGGAGCGAAAAATCCACGTCAAAATTCCTTCTAGAATCATCTAGAATTAACCCAAAGTGAGTTTTTTAGAATAGACTTGCACCTTTCTGACTTTCACAGGGGTACACACCCACCCCTTTACAGACAGAGCGTGCAGATACGCAAATAACATGAAAAAAGGGTGCGGGCCTGCAGGCAAAAGTGAGAGAAAGTGCGGAACTAGAGATTTATTGATTTTTAATGTCTTTCTCTCATTTTCAAAGCTTGACAAGAAGAGCTGAGGTCTGAGACTTGCTTAGGAGGGCAGTATAAGTGATGATAGACCCATACTGACTGCAAATAGTCATGGTGACGATATTTTTTTTATAACAACCACATCATTGATATGAATACGAGAATGATTGCATTGGAGCCACTGAGGTGGCTCAAGGGAGTAGAAAAGGCAGGGTTGCTCAACCTGCCCTAGGTGCCGCACTACAACCGCACCCCGGTGACAATTTTGGTCATCAAGCAGCTACTATGTTTGGTGCATGATTGGTTTCTATGGCTAAAGGAGTTGATACCCATCACAGATAGATTGATTCATTGGATAATACACTTGATGTATACAAGAGAGAATCTGACCATGATATTTGGTGGAAAAGGTGGCGAACAGGCTCTCACAGAATTCATGAAAGAAAAATTTAAATTGGTGAAGAAGTCGTGCGAGTATGTTATATCCTCGTAAGGAACGTGATGAGGAAGTGTCATGCCAATGAGGTTCTGGTGCCTATCGTCACGCTAGCAACACAGTGCGCTGAAGGAGTCCAGTTCAACTGGTTGGACTACCTTCACGGAGACTTCTTGATGAACTGCCACGAAGCATAGGAGCTCAATAAGACATTCCACTACGCATGGCTCTTGTTGTCAATTGTGCTGGTAGCATGCAAGCTGCTAGAGGACAACCAGTTCCCTTTGGTCATGCCAAACCTCCCAGAAGCAGTGAAGTACCCTTTATTGTGGGCAACCAAAGACGCGCAGCAAGTCAGGGACAACAAGATATTTTGGATCTCGATGGAGATGAACATTGGGATCTCCATCAACTGCAAACTGCAGTTGTCTCCTACGATGTACGAAGACCTGCAGGGCTACGCCAAATTTAAAGAATACTTCCATCGAGTATCCATCAAGGAGTGGAAGGAACCTGCGCAGAAATCGTATGACTTGCCTTATATGGAAATTGATGACGCCATTGATGCACTGCTTGATTGATGGCTGGCAGAGTGGCACACTACCATAGACTTGCTAGTGGGTGGGAGCAAGTCCACCACGCAAAAGAAGAAGGAGGAGGCCAAGCTTATGATGGCACAACAAGCCGAAAAGAGGAGAAATGAGGTTGCAGATAAGGCTCAGGTAGAGCACGAGGCCATGCAACAAACATTGAAGCAGTCAGGTGGGATAGAGAGGGGCTTTGACAAAGGCATGAGGTCGCCTTCACCTAAGACAGAGGAGGAGATAGAACAACACGGCGCGAACCCTCAGGAGACGTCCACCCGCATCAAGCGCCCAAGGAAATAGGAGAAATGATGGTCTAGGATTAAATAAAAGGTGACCAAGACATCACTAGACCCCATCACACTAACAGAGGGTGACTTGCATGATATCAATGACATAGTGAGGGATTTCACCGCGGAGGCCTTACAACAATTTGAGCTGCTAATGGGCCTCTACATTAGACATAAATTAAGGCCCATGCCTCTAATTTAAAACATAAACTAAGGCCTACAACCATCCTTCAGCACATTAAACCTCTCTTTTTGCATTAGATAATTTATTTTTAACTTTAATATATTCTTTGGGAAGGTTTATGAATAATTGAATATTTGTGCCTAATATAATTTATTTTTTGCGAAATATTATGAGAATATTGGGTAGATTATGAAGAGCTGGAGGAGGAGAAAAATTAGGGACTTGTTAGCTACTATGATAGGATCAATAATAAATAATAAGTCAACAAGATATTATGGAAGTGTGGAACAAATTGTGGAACTCAAATGATTGAGAAAATCTAGAAATGTGTTCCACTAATCAAGGGAGAAAATCCACCAATCAAGGGAGCAAATCCACTAATCAAGGGATTTCGGTGGGGAAAGATTCCTCCATCCATGGGGAATGATTATTAATCATTTTCTGTAAGTATCAAGTCGAATTTTCCTCTAGGGAATGATTGAGAAAATCTAGGAATGTGTTCCTGGCCATTTAATGCAAATTCCTAGTACTGGGGACTAGATCCACTAATCAAGGGATTTTGGTGGGAAAAGCTTCATCCATTCATGGGGAATGATTCCTAATCATTTTTTATAAGTACCAAGTCGAATTTTCCTCTATGGAGATATTTTCATTAGTGTTATTGTGGACAGATCTTGTATTTTTGCAGCTCCATTGTATTTTTTTGCAGGGATGTAATTCTATTGATGAAAATAATGAATATTGGTGTCATGTTCAGCTTCTGAATATTGTTCTCCTCCATAGGTATCTAATTTTCCATGGTCTTGACCATCCTGGGAACCTCATAGCCATTTTTTATCATCTCCTTTCCATCTTTCCATTGCTTATTCACATGCATCTCTAGTTTTTATTTCTTTCTATTTCTACATTTAGTATTAATGATTTCTTGTTGTAGGATTGAGTTAAATGGTTGATGTAAGTTTTTTTGTAGGATAAAAAGCATTATTTCATCATTGTAAAAGCTTTGAAATTTCATAATAATCATTGAGTTGGTTGGAATAGTCTTCTTATTCCGAAATCTAGATTGGTAGACCTCCCTTTCAGCAAAGAATAGTAAATTTCTGCTAGTAATGTTTTTTTAATTTTTTTTAGAATGGGTTAACAAAGGTATTTTTGAGTGATTCCACTTGGAATAGAGACCTAAGATATCCTAGTTAATAAAAAAATAAATTCCCATCCAATTTTTATTTTATTTTCTTGGTCATTAAACCCGCACCATCTTCATCATTTCACAAGGAAACTTCTCCAAGCTTTTTGAGCGAATCCATCCATATCCCAGCTTTGGTTTTGATTTCTGAGTGATCCTAGGAATTTTCCCACTAAATTCCACCCATCACACACCTTTCCTAAGCCTCCCATCACCTCCAACACCTCATATTTTTCTCTCGGCTGTATCCTGTAGGTTTCTTGTAATTCCTACATGATCATCCTTAGGTTTTTAGTACATCCTGTAGGTTTTCTTGAAACAGTCTGTTTTGAGGCCGAATTGATGGAAAACCTCTAGGAAGTCATAAAAATCCTCCCAAGGGTCTCCCACACCATCCAACCATCTCCTAACACTTCTATCCAATCTTCAACAACCTTAAATTCACTTGCCACATCACCAAATGAAATTTGTTTGCATACTTGATTTTGCATGAAAAGACAAAAAGACAAAAATAGATTTATTTTAGTCCCTTTACTTGCACATTAGTGATATTTGATTCTTCTTACTTCCACGCTTAGATAGTGGCATTTGGTTCATGATAATTTAGCATTATTGCAAAGCATAGTTTCTTCGCAGTTAGTTAGAAAATGGTGTCTTTTAGCATTTGATTTCAATTTCTTTCATTGTACATTCTTTCTTGCAAGAGGTTAAGGTTCCATTTCTAACATTTCATTTTCTACAATTAAATTATAATTTTACTTCAGTACTTGCACTTAATTACATCATGAAAGCAAAGGAAGGACACATTGTATACCGTGCATATAGTGTTGATACCTCTTACGTTTGTACGAACCCCCAAGTTGATAATTAAAGTCAGTAGCCTCAGGAGTTGCAGAATTCTTGTTGCAATACCAAGGCTCATCACTTTTTTGTGCCATTTCTAGGGAGGTGTCAAAGCATGCATTGTTTTCTTCCCTAGTTGATTCATTTCTTTCTTATTTTTGCAAAAACAAAAAATATTTTCATTAGGCATATTTAATTTCAAAAGTAGAAAATTGCATTGCATTATAGTTTTCATTCAATCATAAAAAATAAAACAAAATTCTCCAACACCAACCCACCCCCCATTTGATCACATGGTACAGTAAGAGCCATATCACCATTCACTTTTGTGGGTAGAAGAAGAAGATGGTGAAGAATGTAGAAGAAATTGATGGCAATGATGACAACGAGGAAGATCCTATCAGATTTCCCATTCAAGATACTAATGGAAGTGTGCACATGAAGAACATCCCTCCATATTTTCTTCCAAAATTTCATCGTCTAAGGTCAAAGGATCCAGAAACATTTCTTCTTGAATTTGACATTGTTTGTAGATCTTATGGTTACTTATTAAAAACTCAAAAATTGAGATTATTTCTAGCAACCTTGAAGGATAGCGCTCTTAAATGGTTCATGAGTTTAGGGACTAATTCAATAAGATCATGGAATGATATGAAAAAGATATTTATAGAAAAAATATAAAGATGATGATCTTAAAGAATAAATCTTTAGAATGAATCAAAGAGAAGATGAGAGTCTAGAGGATCTAATAGAGAGGTTCATGTATAATGCTAAGAGGGGAAAACTACAACATTTAGGATCCGACACACTAAAATCCCTCTTAATTAGAGAAATTAGGATGAATGGATTGATCTCATTAATATAATGAGTAAAGGTGATGTATACCAATTATCATTTGAGGAAATTTGTGAAACATGAAAACACATATCAAGAGGAAAAACAAGAGTAGGTAAATCAATATCAAGATTGGTAAGTCAAGCTAAACTTGGAAATTTGTTTGATGACTTTAAAACAGAAATCCTTAGAAATCTAACCAAACAAGTAGAAATTTTAATAATACAAAATGAGCAAAAAGAAGATCTTTGTGTTGTTCATGCAGAATCACATGATGTTAAATGTTGTTCCTCATTACCAAGGTTGAAGGAAGTTCACCAAGAAGACAATGGATCAAGTCAATTGTCAATGCATCAATGTTATGTAGCTCCAAGAGGACCATGGTAGCCTATTTAGCCTGAAATGATGCAAGATCCTAATTCACAATTTCATGCTTATACACATCCACCTCAAAGTAATTGGAACACGGCCTTTCCTTGGCAACATTGGCCATCTCAACCCAAAAACTAATCTTGGCAGCAAGGTTGGCAAGGAACTAATGGGAGCCATCCAAAATATCCTCAGTATTTTCCTCAATATCCTCCATACTCAACTCCATGTTATCCTTACCATTCACCTCCACCACAACCACAACCACAACCCCATCCACATACATCTCAAATATTCACTCCCACTCAACTACCTGTGCCACCATTTCCAAACCCACACATTGAAGTAGCTCAACCCACTTACAATGCTATGGTACAAAACTTCCAAACATCTCCTCTTGAGCTTGATAGCATTCACCATAGTTTAGGAAGAGTATTGCAAAAAGGAGATTATATTGATATCATTGAAGGACCACATCTAGAAGAAGAAGATTCAAACAATAAGACCAAAAAACCATGGGTTGCAATTGATGAAGAGCAGACATCAAGATTAGAGATTGAGAGAACTCCCTCATGGTTACCATCAAATCCTCCATATATTCAAGAGAACAATCAACAAAAAGAGGAATATTTAAAGGCCATGGTAGAAGAAGACATGAAGAATGGTATAGATCAACAAAAGGACCAAGGACATCACAACTATATTGAAATATGGTTCCAGACAGTTACTGAGTTGCAACATCACTCTCTTCCTCAATTATGCTTGATCCTTTCAAATTCAAATCATTTGGTCTCTGAAATCCAGGTACATGTCAAAGCATACATTTCAAGCCTCCACATCATTTTGTCTATCATCTTGATGTTGCACATGGCTCCATTGGAAGTATTCTTATACTTGAAAGTGATTTTGTTTTTCAAGTAGGGTAGGGTAGAAAAAAAATTGAAAAAAAAAGAGAAAAAATAAAAATCTCAAGTGAAAACCTCCTTTGAAGCGCCTCAAATGGGCTCATTGATTGGAAACCTCCATGAGGCAGTCAATGGGTTGGGAAAAATGAAAAAAGAGAAAAAGAAAAGGTCGTAGGTGAAAACCTCCTTTGAGGAACCTAGGCAAACCTACTAGTTGAAAACCTCATTGAGGCGGCTATTAGGCCTAGAAGAAAAAAAAGAGACAAAAAAATAAAATAATCCTTGCTCCATGCATGCATCTACTCTCCAACATCTGCAAGCAACAAGAACAAGTTGGTACCAAAAGGAAAATTGGTCAAGCCTAGTCAAAAGAAGTCAAATTTTGACTTTCTCCTACATTTCTCAAATGCTCCAACAAGGCCAAGGCCATGCCAATCCATCACCCTCATATATTTTCATCATCCACCCATCATTCTCAAGCTTCTACCACTCATTTTCCTTGTTGTCCTAAAAAACTACAGGATGCTCTGTTTTACTACAGGATACAAAAATACATAGAGCATAAATTTGTTTTCGACATAACTTGAAAACCATGCATCCATTTGCCAAGCTATTTCAAGGGGAGATGCATATGGATGATGATAACCTGCTCAAGCAATTTCAGAAAATTCTAGTGCACAGTTTCCAAGAAATTAGCCTCCATCACCTTCATCCATTTTTGCATTTTCTCAATATCCATGCATCCATTTAAAAAGTTGTTTCATGGGGAGATGCATATGGATGATGGTAACATGCCCAAGCAATTTCAGCAAATTCCAGTGCACAGTTTCGATGAAATCAACCTCCATCACCTTCAGCTATTTTTATTTTTCTCGATATCTATGCATCCATTGACCAAAATTTTTCTATGGGGGGGTGCATAATGATGATGGCAACATGCTCAAAACGTTTCAGCTAAATCTAGTCTACCGTTTGGGAGATATGGACAAAACAAGTCGTTGTCTTGTAAACCTACAGGATACAGAATAACACCTACAGGATGGGCAGTGAGCAATTTTAAAGGAGATCTAGAGGTCAAAGAAGCTCCTCTAGAGCTTAGCAGTAGCATTAGGGTCATCAAAATCACCATCCAACCCTTGCACACCAATATCAACTCAGTAGCAGCATGCATGTCTCTCCAATAACCATCAGGTAGGTACAGGTATGAAATATTCTTCACCTTTTCTCTTGAGTATATTATAGTTAGAAATTTGTTGTTAATGCATCAGAGATGAGATTTTATAAGCTAAGTATGGGTCAGTAGTCTCAGTCGCCTCAAGCTAGTTAATTGCAACTCACTCCTTAGTCATGCAATGTTGAAAAGTCAAATTATGAAGGGTGATGATTTCAAGGAATGAGGATAGCAGTTAAAAGAAGAATTTTTTGCAAAGGCCAAGGTCACCACAGCACTCCAAGCCCTCCATCCACTTCATACTCACTATCTATTCATCATTCATCCATCCCATTTCATCCTTCAAAAAAGAAAAACCAACAAAGAGAGCATCCTCTCCATTTTCATGAAATTTCCATTTGCAAGTCAACAAGAAGGATGGTCAAAGAGTAAAGGAGGATCACAAAGAGACCCCTGTCACTCACATTTTTATTTTACCACTCATTACCATTCATTCCTCCACCATTTCTGTTATTTTTCCACTCCTTTACTTCAGTTTACAAAAGGACTGTGTTTTCTACAAGATGATCCTATAGGAATTAGAGTGACCCAGAAATCCTACAAGAGGTAGTCCTAAGGAAAATAAATGACTTGATATGGCAATAAAATGCACTAGGGCCATGGATGATGCACAATGAGGTCACTAAGTTGCTCAGAGGATGAGAAACACTTTCAGCAGGGGGCTATAATGGGCCTCTAAATTAGACATAAATTAAGGCCCATGCCTCTAATTTAAAACATAAATTAAGCCCTATGACCATCATTCAACACATTAAGACTCTCTTTTTGCATTAGATCATTTATTTTTAACTTTAATATATTCATTGGGAAGCTTTATGAATAATTGATTATTTATGCCTAATACTATTTATTTTTTGTGGAATATTATGAGAATACTGGGCAAATTATGAAGAGTTGGTGGAGGATATAATTTATGGAACTGTTCCCTATTACCGTAGGATCAATAATAAATAATAATTCAACAAGATATTATGGAATTATGGCACAAATTATGGAACTCCAATGACTGAAAAAATCTAGGAATGTGTTCCACTAATTAAGGGAGCAAATCCACCAATCAAGGGAGCAGATCCACTAATCAAGGGATTTTGGTGGGAAAAGCTTCTTCCACCCATGGGAAATGATTCTTAGTCATTTTTTATAAGTACCAAATTGAATTTTCCTCTAGGGAATGATTGAGAAAATCTAGGAATGTGTTCCCTTCCATTTAATGCAAATTCCTAGTATTGGGGACTAGATCCACTAATCAAGGTATTTTGGTGGGGAAAACTTCCTCCATTAATGGGGAATGATTCCCAATCATTTTTTATAAGTACCAAGTCGACTTTTCCTCTAGGGAGATATTTTAATTAGTGTTATTATGGACAAATCTTGTATTTTTGTAGCTCCATAGTATTTTCTTTCAGGGATGCAATTCTATTAATGAAAATAATGAAGATTGGTGTCATGTTCAGCTTATAAATATTGTTCTCCTCCATAGGCCTCTAATTTTCCTTGGGCTTGGCCATCCCAGGAACCTCGGAGCCCTTTTGTAACATCTCCTTTCCTTCTTTTCATTGCTTATTCACATGCATCTCTAGTTTTTATTTATTTCTATTTCTGCATTTAGTATTAGTGATTTATTGTTGTAGGATTGAGTTAAATGGTTGATGTAAGTTTTTTTGCAGGATCAAAAGAATTATTTCATCCTTGGAAAATCTTATGAATTTCATAATAATCATTGAGTTTTTTGGATTAGTCTTCTTATTCCCAAATCTAGATTGCTAGACCTCCTTTTTAGCAAAGAACAATAAATTTCTGCTATTTTTTAGAGCAAGCTAATGAGATTCAATCGACTTCATTCCATGTGCATTCGATCACAAAAACATTATAGTTCATAACAAATTTTACCATATTTCATTTTCACTTTATTTGGTTCGGCATTTTTTATATTTACTAGCTCATTAGTTCTCGAATTTCTAGATTTTCGACTAGTAATGTTTTTTTATTTGTTTTAGAATGGGTTAACATAGGTCTTTTTGAGTGATTTCACTTGGAATGGGGACCTAATAAATCCAAGTTGATAACAAAACTTGTCCCATCCAATTTCTATTTGAATTTCTTGGTCATTAAACCCTCACCATTTTCATCATTTCACAAGTAAACTTCTCCAAGCTTTTTGAGCAAATCCATCCATCTCCCGACTCTGGTTTTGAGTTCTAAGTGATCCTAGGAATTTTAACACTCCATTCCACCCATCACATAGCTTTCCTAAGACTCCAATCACCTCCAAAACCTCACATTCTTGGTTGTATCTTGTAGGTTTTCTGTAATTCCTACATGATCATCTTGTAGGTTTCTAGTACATCCTATAGGTTTTCTTGAAACGGCATATTTTGAGGCCAAATTGATGGAAAACCTTTACGAAGTCACCAAAAGCCTTCCAAGGGTCTCCCACACCATCCAAACATCTCCTAACCCTTCCATCCAACCTTCAACATCATTAAATTCACTTGCCACATCACCAAAGGAAATTAGTTTGCATACTTGATTTTGCATGAAAAGACAAAAAGACCAAAACAAATTTATTTCAGTCCCTTTACTTGCACATTAGTGATATTTGATGCTTCTTACTTCCATGCTTAGATTGTAGCATTTTTGGTTCATGATAATTTAACATTATTGTAAAGCATAGTTTCATGGCAATTAATTAGAAAATGGTGTGTTTTAGCATTTGATTTCAATTTCTTTCCTTGTACTTTATTTTTTGCAATAGGTTAAGGTTCCATTTTGAACATTTCCTTTTCTACAATTATTTTAGCATTTGACTTCAGTACATGCTACTCAATTACATCATAACATAAAAGGAAGGACACATTGTATGTTGCACATATAGTGTCGATACCTCTTAAGTTTATACGAACCCCCCGGTTGATAATTAAAGTTGGTAGCCTCGAGAGTTGAAGCATTATTGTTGCAATACTGAGGCTGATCAACAGTAGTAGCAGATCATCTTGGGGACTATCTAGACAGGCTTGTAGGAGCTATAGACCTGCACTTCAAAGGCTACCGAGATGCTGCACGTGAAGACTTCCAGTGGGATAGTGCTGCCTGATGGAGCACTAACCACAAAGAATGATGATGGCAAGCCCACTATAAATGCCCTAAAGGGAGTAGGGTTGAACCTGGAAGCAATCCCGCATGAAACGATCCACCTCTTGTAAGATGGAGTGATTGTAGAGCTGAGAGTCCATGAGCACCGCACCCTCCAGGTGATTAGTGAACAACGGATCAACAACGAGTAGATGGCCCTACAGAGAAATGCTGCCATCACCACTAAGAATGAGGCAACCAATTAGAGCAAGCGCATTATGCATGTCGTTGAGGAAGAATGTCGAATGGTCCCAGAATTGGCCATTTCAGAGGATGATCCAGTCGAGGTACACATTTGTAAGCTAGCCACAGGGGTGTGCGACACTCATGCAAAGATGGCGCAAGTTGAGTGTGAGTGGAACCTACAAATTATGGAGTTACAGTTAAGGGCCTAGCCTTCGACTCCACTAGAAGTGAAGGAAGAATGGGCGACCACTATCATAGAAGCAGTAGCAGCAATGGATAGTGAAATAGCAAACAACACACAATTGTTTGAGCATTCATTTGAGGTCCTGACCATCTTGAAGGAGGACCCTAATGTACAATGGTAAGAGACAGAAGTGTATGAGCTACAACTACGCTATGATGAGGTTAAGGGGACAATGCGAACCATCATGCTGACACAAAGACTAGTGAAGCTATAGGAGGCCAAGCAGTTGAAGGAACATGTGGATGCAATGATGCACAAGCAAGCAGTGTTGAAGGCAAGACTAAATCCCTAGCTGGATGAGGCTTACACAGTGATAGGATCTATCGAAGGCAAGCTTGTGACTCTCCAAGCGATGCAGCAAAAAGCTTTAGGCCGACAACGCAGGAGTAGAGATCAAGTAGATAGTGGAAGACGCGAAGTAGGTGGCCGCATAGTGCATGGCTGAGGTTGCAGTCATATGAGTTGAGCAGGAAGGGCTTCTTGCAAAGATATCTGTCCCAACAGAGTGAATCAAGGGCGAGTCACAATGTTTGTGTTGGGGGGCCTGTTGGGAGTGGGATCCCCCAAGGACAGTTTTGGGGCTAAAAGCCCATGTTTTGGTCAAATTTTGTAATAAACTTGTAAAGACTCCACATTTTGTGGTCATAGAGCATGAAGGTCTCATAAGTCATAAAGGGTTGTCTGCACTTAGTTTTGTAAAGTAAATTCAATTATAAGAGATCTACCCATGGTTTGCAGACCATGGGATTGTATAAAAACAGCTAAGCTCTAAGTAATTTGATAGAATACAACGAAGAAGAGAGTCATAGCTCTGAAGTGAGAAATCTAAGTTTCGAGTCGTAGTGTAGGTAGAGGCTCTGTAGCTGAGTGCATAGAGGCCTAGGGTAGAAGTCCGCAGCTAAGTGTGCAAACCCCTGTAGCTGTGTTTGTAGGGTGCATGGAGTCTGTAATCTCTTGGAAGATATCAATAAAGAGAAAGATTATGCAATTTTTGTGTCTTTGTTTTGTTGATGCATATTGATATGTTGTGTATGAATTTCATTTATAATGCTTATATGATGCAAAAATGTATGTAATTACATTGGTTAAGTGAACGCAAGTGAGAACATCTATTTACATGGTGCGATATAATTATTTAATAAGAAAAGCAAGTCACTTAGAATAATTTCAGAATATGCATGGTACACTGCCATAGTAGTGCGAAAGTGCCTAAGTTGTAGGTTAGGGCTGCACAAAGGTCGATCGTACCCTTTCACAAAGGTATTGAAGGGTGGAATAAAGGGCTCGTCTGGAAAGCTCTAGAGAAAAGTGACCTGTGTGAAGGCAGGAATAAAAGGAATAAACTGAGATCATGACCATATAAAGTGCAGAAACTTGGTTCCAACATCCCCCCATACTGCTTCGAGTGAGAATTTGGTCTACTCTCTGTGGGTTGATGTTAAAAGGGCTAGTAGTATAGGGATTTGTTTCACTAATTAACACTGAACCTGGGTCAGGCCCCCATAAGCCAACATGGTGCGTTCCATCGCTCTTGCTCCATCATACTGCTACTATAATTCCCTTGCCTCGAATATTAGCCTCTATAGGTTAGGCTCTTCCTGCAAACTGGTAAGTACCTCCAACGACTGCTCAAAGAGCATAGTGAAATCCGTCACTGCATTGCAGCAACTGCATCCTTGATAGTTGCCTCGCCTTGTTCTTTGACCTCTAGTGGAGTCGAAGGTTGGGCCTTCAACTCAAGCTCGGTAATCCTAAGGTTAAACTCAAACTAAACCTTGGCTAACTCGGCCTTTGCATCGAACACACCAGCAACAAAATTCTAAATCTTGGTTTCCATTGGTGCTTCTTCTAGGATATACAGCTCCATAACGGTTCTACATGCTTTAGGGACTATTATTGTAGTGTGCTCATTATTATGTTGCACTTTCTTCCATCTGTCAATTGTTGAAGTCTTCTCGAGGAACATTTGTGCATTTTTGACCTTTTGTTCACTGATCACACTCAATGTGCGCTTCTCTCGAACCTGAAGTTCTGTGATCACACCTGGCTATAGGGTGTGAAGGGCTTCACTTGGAAGTGTGACTAAGTTCAACCTGATATGCTTTAGTGCATTGATAGTAGCCCTGTCATCTTTTGTTTCTAGAGTCAAATCTCCATCCGACAGTGTGACGACCTAGGGATCCAACGAGCGAACCATCTATGCTACTTTAGTAGTTCCCAACCCCAAACTAGTCGACGTCGCACTGCTTTTTGCTACGTTGGTCTGTAGTTGAGTTGTTTGGATTTGCATCTTGCGGAGACCTGTCTGAATGGTGACCAGATCTTGCTTTTGCTACTACTCGAACTGTTGTAGCAGTTACGCGATTGTATCCCTGATCTTATCTCCAGTGTCATCTAAGTCACCTTATGTCAAGATGATCAGGTCAAGCGATGACTTAGAGGCCTTAGACTTCTTCTGTAGCCCTTCTTTCTCCTACTCCTGATTCTTCTTTATTCGGAAGGGTGTTCTCTCCTGGTCTCCACCACCCTATTTAGATTGCTTCTCATCCTCCATCTGTGGTCAAGAAGACTTCTAACTTCTGTCAGAATCACACTCTTATTCATCTTCCTTCTCTTCTGCCTACTCCTTAGCAGTGTGCTCTGCTTCAGCTCTGGCTTTTTCCTTTGCTTCTTTTTTTCGTTGTTCAGCCATTTGCTGCATTTTCAACTAAGCCTCTTCCTTCTTCTATTTTCCTGTGGACTTATTGGATTCAGCAAACAAACCTGACGCTGTAAGCCACTCTATTGGCCAACGATTGAGGACGGTCACTATCGTCATCATCTATCACAAGGTATGGGAGATCATACCATTTCTATTCTAGGTCCTTCTGCACCTGGATGGAGATACAGCAGAAGTCCACCTTGAATTCTGCGTATCCCGACAATTTTTCATAAACATTTGGTGACAGCCTTAGCTTGTGGTTGATGACCATATTGATCCTCGTCTACATCAAAGCCCAGAAGACCTCACTCTCATGGACTTTCTCAACATCGTTCATGGCCCATAGTGAAGTAAACTTCGCTATGTCTGGAAAACCTATCGTAATCAGAGGAAACTGACTATCCTCTGGCAACTACCATGCTACCAACACGTTTAATAAAAACATCCATGCGTAGTGGAACATCTTTCTTTGATCTTGTGGTTCTCTACATTTCTTGAGGAAGTCGCTACAGAGGTAGTGCACCCAATTAAATTGTACGCCCTCTGCGCACGAGGCTGCTAATGAGACTACTAGTGCAGACACCTCATCTGTGTGACCCTTTTGCTTGATCTTCCCAACCAAGATCTGGGTGGCTACCTTGATCGTGGGGTCAATTATGCTTGAGATGGAGTAGCTGCGTGATTTCTTGATAAGATTAAACTTGTCCTTCATTCTCACAGCAAGGTCACACTCACCCACCTTTCCGCCAAATGCCTTGCCAGATGTTTTCCTGAATGGGGTAGCTAGGTGATCCTATGGATCAACATATCAGTTATCAGGATTGGCTCTTCTAACCATAGGCACCCATCATGCACTAGGCACAACAATTACTTGATCACTATCAAATTTAAGGGTGTGCAGTGGTAATGCGACACCCATAGCAGGTTCAACAATCCTGCCTTCTCCACCCCATGAATTCACTTCACCGGCTTTAGCGCAGGGACACCCGAATCCTTATAGAATACTGTCTGCATGAAACTGTCAGTAGCCAGGTTGGAGAATTGATCAGTATCTGCCAAGTCCCAATCCTCTAACATCATATGTGGGACACTTGCCAAGCACAGACCTTCAAATGTGATCTGATCGAGTAGTAAAGGTGTATTCAGTAGAAATTTTTCCTCATCTGGGTCCTTCAGGGTCTTCATCTTACCTCGACGCAGAGGGATGTATTTCGGTAGCTTTGAGATATGGTCTACACTCTTAATGTCAATGTCCTCAGTGCCTTCATCTACACCCTCATCGGATTCTGGCTTTACCACCTTGCCTTTCTCCTACATGATGGGCACCTCTTTCTTTTGGTGCTTCCTCGGTGATTCGTGCACCGGCTATGTCACTTTCTGTTTGTCTTGCTTCATCTTAGGCCCCTCCCTTGTCGATGTATGCCTTGGCTTGGGTGACCTTGGTGACTTTGGCATGTTTGTGGGAACCTCCACACATACAACCTCAGGGGCAGATCCCTCAGAGGCCATCGATCCTCCAGCACTTGTAGTTTCTGCAAGCAATGACATTAGACTATTAAGGAGCTCCTAGGTTTCCTTAAGTAACCTATCCAACACTGAACTCGCCACCAAAGCCGCAAAACTCTCAGGGTCCATGCACAACTGATAGTTTGACACATCAACTCTCAAAGTGCAACATGCTTTTCTTTGGCTAACCATCTGTAATTTATAGGCAAATTCGAATTCAAATCCGACCATTCCCCCAAAAATCCATTCATAAATGCTATATTGGTGGCATATTTGCAAATATCTCACATTTAAATTCCATCTTAAATATCGCACCCCGCTCTTCTTAGTAGTTTTCTCACTGTAAAATCATGAACTGTGACCATACCGGTCATTTTCCAGCTACTCTGTGTGGTCTCTCCTCCTTTAGCACAACTCCCTTGCACTTATGCTAATGTTGTGACATTCTTCCATCCCACGCAGTCCCCCAGTCATGCAACCCTACAACCCAGAAAGTGTATTTTATAGTCTCATGCCTCCTTTTATATGCTTGAAATGCTAAGATTGTGCTTCCATCATATATTCATCTGGACGGATCCCCCGTGTATGGCTTCAATTGCCTACCATTTACCTTTAGAGGAAATGGATATCCATTCAATTTCACCAACTAAACTGATCCACCATCAGTAATCTCCTTGATGAAATGGGGCCCCAACCAATGCATCTGAAATTTTCTTGGAAAATTTACCTTGAAGGTGCGTAGTTTGATGTGTCGATCGTGCCATGCCTTTTCACTCTCCTTCTGAAATTGCTGATGGAATCCAACCAAAAATATGTGTTATTCAAGTTCTGTCAGCCACATGAGCCATGCCTTTAGGCCTCCGCAATCTATCATTCCTATGAACACTGTTATGCATAAACTAGGTACAATGTAATTCATCGGAATTGCAACTTCTATGCCATAAACCAGCTGGAAAGGTGTCTATCCAATCAACTTTTTTCAAGTAGTTCTGTAAGCCCAGAGTGTCGTGGGTATGCACACATCCCAATCATTCCTTTGTGCATTTCAAAGCTTTGTCAGCACGTTCTCCAATATTTGATTAAATTCTTCAATCATTCCATTAACCTATAGGTGGTATGGCGTACTCTTCTGATGATAAACTTGAAATTCCTACATCACCGTGCTAATCATTTCATTAAGGAAATGTGTACCATGATCGCTCATCAAAATATTCAAGCAACCAAACCTAGTCAGCACATATTCAAAGAGGAACTTCCTTATTGTTATCCTTGTATAGTCCTTCATGGGTTGCGCCTCCGCCCATTTCGTCAAATACTCCGTCATGGTGATGATATACTGTGCACCCATCTTCTTTCTTGGAGGCTGGATTGGTCCTAAAAAATCAATCAACCACTTCTCAAATGGCTGTAATGACACTTGTAGATTTAGAGGCAGCTCATCCCTATGTGATGGGCTACCTGTCCTCTAACATGCATCACATGCGCTACAATAAGCCTTGGAATCCTTATGCAGCGTCAGCCACAACAACCTAGCATGTAAAATCTTCTGCGCTATTGCTTTTCCTGCATAACGTCCTCTTGTAGCTCCTCCATGAACTTTAGCGAGGATGTTCTATTTAAATTTAGGTACATAGCATCGTAGTATTTCATCTGAGCCCATTTTACATAAATGCCCCGCAATAAAGAAAAGTGTGTCACGCACACCACTAGCTCCTTTTGTTGAGTAGTATACCCCTCTGGAGTTTTCCCCATCGTCAAGAACTGTATGATATCTACAAAGTTATTTTTTGTGACATGCACTGCAAAGATCTACACATCAAGTAGTCCTTCCTCCAAATTAGTAGGTTCCTCTCCTGTGTCAATGTGTGACAGATGATCTAGTCGTACATTCAATCATCCTAGCTTCACAATAACTTCAAAATCATATTCCTAAAACAACAATAGCCATCTGTGATGAGCCTCATCAATGGGTCATTATATGGGCCTTAATTAACCTCCTAGCTTAGTCAAACCAACTATTCTCACAACTTATTGCATACCTTTGATTATATTTTGCCTATGAGATGAGTTAGAATTGGCTATTTTTCTTTGTGGTCTAATGTGAATGTAATGCAGGATTAAAGAATAAAATCAAGGAATTTTAGCAAAGACCATGGTCAAAACTTGAATGGGACGAGGGAGAGGAATTATAGGAGGGAAATCCTCCTCATTTACTACCCCTCCATTCGAATATTCCTCCATCATCTCAGAGTACAAACAGCCAAATCATGAGGACTAGAAGGCAGCCGAGCAAGTGGAAGTCAAAGCACTAGTTTATCTCAAGTTTGGGAGTTAAGCCTCCCTAATTTTAAGGAATTTGTTGGAGACTTCAAATGTATAACTAGAGAGGCCTAAGACCTCAGTAGGATTCAAACCTTTGATTGTAAAATTTTACTTTATTTTAGAGTTGCAAGACTTGTGATAGTTTTTGATGTAATTCATTGTTTTGATAATAAGAATGAGTTTTGTTTCGAGCCAACATTGAGTTAACTCAGAGGACTGAAGCTATTGGGTTAGGGTCCAACCCTAGTAGCTAAGGCTCCTCTTTATTGTACATGTATGTTAGTGTAGACTCATGGTTAAATCCTTCATTTTCTCAAGTAGCCGCATTTCCATTACACTAGGGTAGCGCATAGATTCATGGTTTAATCATTCATTTTATTTAGTTGCATTTCCATTACAACAGTGTAGCGCATAGATTCATGGTTTAATCATTCATTTGCTTAAGTAGTTGCATTTCCATTACATTAGTGTAGCATAGATTGGTTGAGTTTTAGTTTGCTTCCATTTGTGCCTTTTTCTTCTGTTAGCAGGTTAGCAAGGATTCTACCCGTAGATTTCCTTTCACAACAACCTTGACCAACCACCATCAACCACATGTCACATAGCTTCTTTGTATTCATTTCAACATTTGGCTTTATGCACTCCAAATCTCCACCATTGATCTGTCTAGCTTGATGCGATGACTATCGCATCGTCTCAATACGTTATGCACTTCAAATCTCCACCATCGATCCATCTAGCTTGATCCAATGGATATCATGTCATCTCAATACTTTATGCACTCCAAATCTCCATCATCAATCTATTTAACTGGATCTGATGGCTATCACGCAATATCGCGCAGATTCTTACACGACCGATATCTGCCTAAGAGCATGCGAGAAAAGTGGTTTTATCATCCTATGTGTCACCCAATTAAGCTAATCGCATAAAATTTTGGAATTCCTATTATAGCCTTGAGGGCGCATGAGAGACTTCATACCACCTACAGAAACCCACTTTATCATTCCACACATTTCGTTTTACCCTTCTGTTGCCACATGACCTGATGTGATCCACCCCTCTATTCACTTCATATTCGCGATAAGATCTCCACCATTCATCCCTTGTTTAACCCAGTTCATCCATCTATTTACTTAACCTACACGATAAGATCTCTATCGCTCATCTTCCGTTAGTCCTATCCATTCATCTATTCACTAAATTGCTCGCAATAAGATCTCTACCGCTCATATTTCATTAAACCTATTCATTCATCTATTCACTTAACCTACACGATAAGATCTTCGCTAGTCATCTTTCATTAGTCCTATTCATTCATCTATTCACTAAATCACCCATGATAAGATATCTGTCACTCATCATTCATTAACCCTATTCATTCATCTATTCACTAAATCACTCGCAATAATATATCCACCACTCATCTTTTGTTTAACCCTATTCGTCCATCTATTCACTTAACCTACACGATAAGACCTCCACTGCTCATCTTCCAATTAGTCAAGTTCGTCCATCTTTTCACTTAGCCTCCCACGATAAGATATTCGCCATTCATTGTCTGTCAATCTTATTCATCCATCTATTCATGTAATCTTCTTTGATAAGGCCTATGCCACTCATCTCCCATTAATATTGTTCCCAATCGATCCAATGGTTCCTATGCACTTCTGCTTCATTATGTACTCCTTTCACTGATTTCGATCTTCACTCGCTCTTTCGCTTGACTCCTTGCATGCTTGATTTTACCAAAACACCAAAAACGCGAAAACACACTTAGTTTAGTTTCCTTGCTTACACATTTGTTTGGTTTGATGCTCTTTACTTCTATAACTTAGATATCAGCATTAGGTTAGTGTTTATTTAGAAATTCTGCTTAGTTTAGTTGTTTAAACAGTTAATTAAGATATGGTGTGATTTAGCATTACATGTTGTTTTCTTCATTACTGCAATAGAGTAGCTCCCTTAGAATAGATTTTCTCTTCTTCCATAAAAGAATCAAGCTTCTTTTGACTCTATAAAAGTTTGGCTTGGAACCCTTGGGGTCTCTCGCTAGATGAACAAGTGACAATAGGCAGGACCTTCACTTCTATTTGTGCATATAGCACTGTCACCTCCAAGTTTGTATGAACCTCGACTTGATAAGTAAAGCTACTAGCCCAGGAGTTGTAGCATCCTTGTTGCAATACTAGCGTTCATCACTTTTTGGCTGTTGTCGAGGAGGTGTCTGAGTAGAATGTGAGTACTACTTTCTTTTCTTCTATTTCTAGTCTGCTTTCTTTTCTTCTATTTCTAGTCTTCAACTTTCTTCCATTAGTTTATTTCTACAAAAATAATCTAGTAGCTTCCTTTCTTTCATTTGTCATTATCTTCTTTCCTTTCCATTCTACAAGTAGAATTTTAATTTAGCAAGTAGTTTCTTTCTGTTAGTAGTTTTCATTCAATAACCAATTTCATTTATACAAAGTAATTTGTTTCTAAAAAAACTTTAAAAATTCCCCAAAAACATTTCTTTTCATGCCTCGTAGGAGTAGGGACAATTTAGCGAAATTCTTGCCAACTACCCCCACTACACCCAACATCAAACCATATCTCTTCTATGGTGGCTGTGAACTAGAGGAACCTTTAGGTGAGCAACATGACATATTTGAAGAACCTATAGGGGAAGAAGAAGAAGAAGAAGAAGAACCCATTCCTGTTGAACCAATGGATGAAAACCAAAATGACAGAGGGAATAGAGAGAGAAATGAGGGTGCCTTCCCCGTCAAGGAAACCAATGGGGACACTAAGATGAATAATAAAAGCCCCTATGCTCTACCTCTTTTCCATGGCCTGACCATAGAGGACCCTGACACTTTCCTATTTTAGTTTGTTGTTATACGCTGAACCCATGACTATACAGATGATGAGAAAAAGTTAAAATTGTTTCCATCTACCCTCAAGGATGTAGCATTGCACTGGTTCATGGGTTTACCTGGAGATAGCATAACAACTTGGGCTAAGATGCATCAGGCTTTTAAAAACAAATATAGGGACTAATGTAGGTCAAAGGATACTAAAAAATAGATTTTTAGGATGACAATGGGCCAAGATGAGCCCTTGGAAGACTATGAAGAAATATTCCATCTCGGTTACAAAAGGGCTAGGTGCACACTAGACCCTGAGTCACTAAAGCTAGTCCATCTCAGAGGAGTAAGGGAAGATCTTCTGGATACATTACATATGTTAGTAGGAGGAGGTATCTACCAATTACCCTATGAGGATATCAAGACTATCTTTAAAAACCATTCTAGGGCAACCAGGAAAAAGTATAGGAGTAGTCAACCTATGGTCAGTACATCATTTTCCAGCTCATCCATCAAGGGTGAAATTGGAAAATGGAAAGATGCACTAGGAGACATCTAAGGAATGAATGTCCATTGAATTGAATTGAGATTTGCTCAGTCTATGAAGAAAACCACTCCACAAACAAGTGCCCTTCTTTACCTGGACTCAAAGTTGTATATGAAGGAGCTGAAGGGGTCACTGAGCAACTTTGTTACATCAATCAAAGGAGACCTCCTAGGCCTAGACCATACTAGCAGGGTATGCAAGTGTCATCCCATGCATATTGCAACCCCAACCAGACCACAAATATACCTTATCGGGGAACCCCTACTCATCCTTCCTAGTCTAGACCCCCTCCTTTATCCTATGAATGTCAGTATCATTCTCAGCCATCCAGCCAGTCTTTTCATCCTTACATACCACCAGAACCTCAGTGGAATACCCCACACTAGGGCTATAGGTCCCAATACAACAATAGTCCAGCTCTATTGCCTCCACCACCTACCCAAACAACACTCCTACACTCTACTCCACCCAAGCAACCCTAGATGCATACCCAGCCAAATCCAAACCCAAACAATAGGAAGGCTTAACAAGTATACAGTGGAGATACATCATACCCAACTTATGATGTAGAAATCCAAGAGATCAACCTAAGATCTGGGAGAACTCTCCTAAATAACCAACCTCTCTCTCCACATAGGGAGGTTGAGGAAGAAAGAGAGGAAAGAAAATTTAAAGTAAATCCACCCTTTCCAGAGAGATTAGCCCAACCACTCCAGCCTACCCCAGAAGAATTTGAACTTCTAGGAGAATTGAAAAATCTATGTGTAAAGATCCCCCTTCTCCGAGCAATAAAATATGTTCCCATTTACAATAAGTTGATTAAGGAGAAGTGATTCAAGCATCCAGGAAGAAGAAAAACAGATGCCCCTACCATTAATGTCATTGGGAAGTTGTTTGACTTAATTTTGGGGTAGATAATATGTCTGAAGTATTTGGATCGTGGAATCCCTGTAGTAGGCATGCACATCAATGGCACCATTAGCCCACACACTCTAATTGATCTTGGGGCTACCATTAATTTGATGACCAAGGACACCATGCTCAATCTCAACCTCCAATGGTCATTGAGGAAGACCACAATAGTTCTACAACTTTCAGATTGTTCCACAGTCACCCCTAAGGGAATTGTAGAGGATGTGATGGTCTCCATTAACTCCTAGAGTACCCTGCATATTTTCTACTTCTCCAACCTAAAGCTAAGCTTACTGGTTACCCTCTCATCCTTGGTAGGCCATGGTTGGCCACAACTAATGCTTACATTAGTTGCAGAGCTGGGAATATTACAATCAAGAATAGACATATGTCCAAACAGTTAGTCCTATACCCTCCTACTCAACCTTCTCTAGAGCATGATCTACCTTTATGGTTGGAGGAGGAGGAAGAAGATGAGGTTTATTCAGACCAACTTTATCCTACGGAAGCAACCATAGGAGGAGGATAGCAAGATGGGGATGACTTAATTGAACACCTGCTCCAAAGTCCAACTCCTATTTCATTACCATTAGAATAAGAAGTAAGGGAAACCCAGAACAATCATCCAATTGACTTAATCTTGGCCAATTCTTGAAGAGGAAAAGCTATGCAACGTGTTGAGAGAAAACCTAGAATCCTTTGCTTGGAGTTACAAGGAAATGAAGGGAGTACACCCCTCAGTGTGTACTCACCACATATATATCAAACAAGGTTGCAAGCCGGTCTAGCAACCACAAAGGAGGATGAATCCAACACTTAAAGATATAACCAAAGAGGAACTGCAAAAACTGCTAGATGCAGGATTCATTTACCCTATCTATAATAGTGAGTGGGTCTCTCCTTTAGTGCTAGTTCCCAATAAAAATGGTAAGTGGAGGATTTGTGTAGATTATAGGGAGTTGAACAAAGCCATAAAGAAGGATCATTTTCCCCTACCCTTCATTGAGTAAGTGCTAGATGGCCTGGTAGGGAATAAATGTTTCTCTTTCCTATATGGATTCAATGGGTACAACCAAATCCAAAGCTTCCCAAAAGACTAGGATAAGACCACATTCACCTATCCTTGGGGCACTTTTTCCTATAGGTCCCTTGCTTTTTTCCTGTGCAATGTTCCTGCCACTTTCCAGAGAGCAGTCTTAAGTATTTTTGCTGAATTAGTACATGATGCAGCGGAAATCTATATGGATGATTTTACACCTTATGGCTATGATTTTCAAGAATCCCTAACTAACTTAGGCAAAGTATTGCACAAATGCATTGAAATGAACCTATCTCTTAGCCCATAAAAATGTGAATTCTTGATGACTGAAGGGATCATAATAGGTCATTCAATATCTCAACAAGGACTGCAGGTGGACCCAAACAAAATAGCAATCATCCAAAGGGTCCCACCTCCTCAAAAGTAGAGGGATGTCAGGATTTTCTTGGGGATAGTTAGATACCAACGAAGATTCATAAAGGACTTCAATAAGTTGGCATCTCATTTATTTGGGTTGTTGGCCAAAGATTCTGAGTTTATATGGTCAGAAAGTTGTCAAGAGGCCTCACACATTTTAAAGGGTAAGTTGACTACTACACTAATTCTTCGAGGCCCAAACTGGGCCCTCCCTTTTCATATTCATGATGATGCCTCACACAAAGCCATAGGAGCAACCTTATGTTAGGTAGAGGAGAAATTTCCCTATTTTTATAGCTCCAATTACCACCATTGGTACTTGTGATGCTTGGTTTATGGTTTAGGGCAACCCCTCCTTCTAGACTTGGTCCAGATATTTAAAAAAACAGTGTTTTATTCCCTATACGCTACTTTTCTCTAAGATAAAAACATGTACACGTGGGTTAGTCCATACCCAACACGCATATATGTGTTAAAACACTTAAGAAAATTAAATTTCCTTAATTATGGGCCAAGTTCATGGGTTTTACTTGTTGTTTACCTCATAGTGCCCATGGCCCAACTATTTCCCAACTAAAAAACTAATTGGGAGAAGTATAAATAGACTTCTATGGGAAGGCCTTAAGGAGGAGAAAAGAAGTAGAATTATTATACTAAGATTATCCCTAACTGAGTCTTAAGTACCCCTATGCTTCAAGCACTTCCCCAAGTTTCAGATTACCCTTGTTTCCTTGAGTGTTGATATTCTCCCACTTACTTGAGATATCATGGTATTGATTATGGAAGGAGGCTGTTGAATACTAGGACTGGATGGATCTAGAGGACAGTTCTGCTTGGAGCTAGAAGAAGAAGACTCGGTCAATAAGAACCTATCAAAGGTTGAGCTAAATTATATTGTGACCGAAAAGGAACTCTTGGTTGTTGTGCATTCATTAAATATATTTAGGCATTACATTACAGGCTATCAAATATTTGTTCATAATGATCATGTTGTAATCAAATATTTAATGAACAAACCAAATGTAAATGATAGAATTATAAGATGGTTGCTTTTGTTACAATGGTTTGATCTAAATATTGTTGATGAGCCTGGTAAGGAAAATATTGTTGTATACTTTCTATCTAGAATGAATCTGTCTGCAGGTGAATTAGGAATGGTGGATGACCAGTTACCAGATAAGAATTTGTTTGCTATTTCAGTTCTCTCCCCATGGTTTTCTAATATAGAAAACTATTTGGTATCAACATAGTTCCCACCAAACTTGACCTCCAACAAAAAGAGAAAGATAGTCAGGAAAAGTGCCCCCTTCAGCAGGATTGGGGTCAATATTTTCAAACACAACCCATATCAAATCTTGAAAAGGTGTGTAAGGGAAGAGGAAGTTTTTGACATCCTTCTGACCTGTCATGATGGGTCTTGTGGAGGTCACTTTGTAGCAAAGAGGATAGCATTCAAAGTGTTACAAGTGGGCTATTGTTGCCCACTCTTCATCAGCATGTGAATGAGTAGATTAGTCTGTGTGATTGGTGCGAGAGGATGGGAAAGCCTACTCCAAGAGATAAAATGCCCCTACATCCTCAAGTGACTTTTGAGCCATTTGACAAGTGGGGCATGGACTTCATTAGGCCTATCAACACTCCTTGGAAGAAAAAACAATACATTATTGTGTGCACTGATTATTTAACTAAGTGGTCTGAAACCAAGGTGATTAAAGCAACAACAGAAGAGAAGGTGGTTGAGTTCATAAGGGAGAATGTATTCTACAAATTTGGGTATCCTAGAGAGCTAGTCATAGACCGAAGTAGCCAGTTTACCTCCAACATGATTGAATAACTACTCAACCATCACAAAAAGAAGCATAGGACCTCCAATCCTTATCATCCATAAGCTAATGGGCAAGTGAAGGTGACCAACAGGGTACTGGAGAGCATCTTAACCAAGGTAGTGAGCAGTAGCAGGAAGGATTGGGCATAGAGACTAGTTGTAGCTACCTAGGCCTATAATACAGCATGGAAGACCACCACTAGATTTACACCCAATGAGATGATCTATGGGAAAAATGTTTTTCTTTCCATTGAGTTTGAATATAACACATTAAGGATTACAGCCCAACTAGATTTGGATCTTAGTCATGCATAGGAAGAAATATTGTTCCATTTGAATGGATTGGATGAATTCAGAGTGTAGGCCCTCCTACATATAGAGATAGTCCAACTTCAGAGGAAGATCTGGCATGATAGACATATTAAAGAGAAGCAATTTCAAGATGAATATTAGGAATTTTTATATGATTCGAAGTATAAAGACTTCAAGGGCAAGCTAAGGAAAAGATGGCTCAGACCTTATGTGGTGGAAATATGCCATGATAATGGTTTAGTGCAAATCAGAACTATAGATGAGTGGCCATTCCATTGCTTGTTAATGGACACCGATTGAAAATGTACAAGAAGCCTTTATCAAAACAAGAGTTCATTGACAATATCAATAAGACAATGATGATGGTGGATCAAATTTCATCTCCTCTCGCATCAGGTCACTGAAAAAAGAAAAAAGAAAAAAGAATAAGGATTCAAGTGAAAACCTCCATGAGGCATCTGAGTCCCATCTTTGGGTTGAAAACCTCATGAGGCGGCCCAATGATAAAAAAAAAAAAAAATTAAAGAAAAAAAATAATATCCCTGGGTGAAAACATTCCTTGAGGTACCCAGGGCAAACATGTAGGGTGAAAACCTCTCTGAGGTAGCCTAGGTGTTTTTCAAAAAAGAAAAAAGAAAAAAAGAGAAAAAATACATTTTTTATTTGCAAGTAGGTGAGAAAGACAAACAAGGAGCAAATAGAAGATCCAAAGGGAACCCTGCCTCACATATATTCATCTCCTCCACTCCTTACCATGCATCCCTCCATCAATTCCATTGTTTTTTTGCTTCATTGCTTCAATTTAGGTGAAGACTATGTTTTCTATAGGATCCCGTGTATTCCTACAGGATACCCTAAAAACCGATAGGAAGAAATCCTAGGGTGAATGGTAGGTTGGTTAGGTCTTGTAGCAGCCTATCCCACAGAATATCAATCATTAGCTACAGTTCTTCACTAAGATGATCCAAAAAGTAGACAACAGACAATAGATAGCAACTGATAAAAGAGAAAGAGGAATGACCATGCAACACATCTGAACTTTGACAACTGTAGCATGGCATCAAGACCATAGGTAAGTATCCCAATCACTCACTCATATGCATAATTTGATAAAATATTGTAAAGGTTATAAGATGGTTTATAAGTTAAAAGTTGGCTAGTTAACTTATCCACCTTCATTTAGTCATCATATACAAAACCTCACTCCTCTCACACGTGGCAGCAGTCAACTCAAAGATAGAGGAGAAGTAGGACAAGAAGTGGTTAACTACGGATCTACGAGGTGGGAGTTGATTACGAGGAGTGGGAAAAGAAACATTATTTGCATGCATTCATGTATTCCACCTCCTAGAAACTCCCTCACTCAAGTCGTGCTTATAACTATTGCCACCCATTGGAAGCAAGGATCGATCATTCTGCAAGAGAATTTCTATAGGAGCATCCACAGGAATTCCTATAGGCATAGTCTACAGGAGCAATCTACAAGATACACAGAGGCAGTCTACAAGATAGGCAGAAAGGGGTTCAAGAGGGAATATCATAAGAATTGTCCACTACCACCATTCTAAAGAGGTAGGATCTAAAAATCCATTCCCATTTACAAGCAAATGAACTAGAAATGTTCAAAAAAATCTAGTGGATATAAAAACTGTGGGAGGTGATTACATACATAGGAAACTCTATTTTCTCTTGAATTTAAAATTCTTGTGTCAAACCTCTCATTTCCTCCTCAAGCCTCACAAGCAAGATGACAAGAGGGTTTAATAGGAGAGAAACCACAAATGTTGTGACGATATAACAACACCCCCAAGTGCTTGAAATCTTTATAAGACACCAATGGATGGTGTTTTCCAAAAAATTCACAAGGTATGATGATGAAGTGGCTCAAGAATTTTATCATTCCCTCACTCCACACAGCAGAATCCATGCCACGGTTATAGTTAGAGGGCTCACTATAGATCTCACCCCAGAGCTCATCAGTAGGGTAACCACACTTCCCCTAGGAATTCCATGGAGAAAAGAAGAAAAAACAGGCAGTTAGGTGGCAAAAAGGAAATTATTTTTAGAAGGTGAAGAAACCACAAATGATAAAAATGGAGTAAGGAGGGACAACCTACCATGCCCATGGGATGAGGTAGGTTACCAACTCATCAAATATATCCCATGTGAGGGTAGATACAATGTTGTTTATGGCTACCATTTTAGAATGCTTAAAGAATTAAGATTTGGGGTAGAAACACTAGTTCGCCAAAGACTTAGCATGCCCTATTTCTTGATGCAATCACTCATAAACTCCAGCAATGAAGTAAAGGAAGGGAATTCCCAATAATTGGCTCACCATGGGTTTATCAAGATCCTCATTAAGGATGCCATCCAAAACCTCAAGATCCCTATAACATGGTCAGTCTTCAGAGAATTACCAATAGAGGATGACATCAAAACCCTCACCTATAATGTTAGTGCTTATGTCAGTAAGGTGGAGGAAAAGCAAGAAGAAGAATATATAGATCTAGATGGGGATGAGATGGATGAAGAAGAAACTAATACAAAGGAACATGATAAAGTAGAAAAGAAGGAGGATGATGCTGAAACAGAGGAAGAAAAGAAGGAAGAAACTGAGGGGGATGATAAAGAACAACAAGAGGAAGAAGATAAGAAAAACAAAGAGGAAGAAGGCATTAAAAAAGAATGGGAGGAGCACGAGGAAGAGTCACCTAGGGTGTCTCCAGAGGCCCTTGAGAGGGAGGTAGCCGTTGCCTTCACTACTCTTAGCACCTTGGTGAAGCAAAAAGGGAAAAGAAGGAGGAAAACCCCTCTATATTTCAGCACAAGAAAGAGCACAAGAATCTAACAATGGAAGACACAAATATCAACAAAAATCCCTATTGAGATTGAAGATTCCCCTACACCAAGGGACAAAGAAGAAATAATGAGAGATTGACTTGAGAGGAAAAATGCATGGCTAAGAGGAAAACTACAAGAAAATGAAAACCAACTAGCATGTATGGCCAACCTCTCCTTAGAGGCCATCTAGTGTAGGATGCAAGCTAAATCCTATGCTCTTTACCTTAGAGAATAATGGCTGAAATTTCAGATTAAAACACTAGCACAAACGGGCACCATTCCATTTAAGGACTATAGGCAGTGTATTGGTCTTTGTGATCAAAGTACACTAGAGGATAAGGAAAAAATGGTTGAGTTTTACTTGCACAACAAGGCCCTCACAGACATGAATGTTTGGGATCCTAATGGTCGAAACTCGAATGTGACAAGGGAGAGGAATTGTTGGGCATGGAATCCCCCACAAGGCATGTTTCGAGGCCCAAATCCGAAGTTTTGACCCAATATTGTTGTAAAGCTCCACAAATTGTGGGCGCAGAGCGAGAAAGTATGATAGAGTCACAAGGTTGTCTGCCTTAGCTTTGTAATATAATGTTGGTTGGATAGACCTACCCATGGTCCGCGGACCATGGGATTGTATAAATAAAGCAAGGCTTTGAGTAGATAGAGGATAGTAGAGAAGGAAGAGGCCTAGTAGTCTGCAGAGGCTTAGTAGTCCACAACTAAGTGTGCAGACCCCTGCATCTGAGTGCACGAGGCAGAGTCAAATCTGTAACTGAGGAAGGAATTAATAAAGATAATTTTTATCATAATTTTGTGTATCTATTCTTGGGTTAATGCATGTTTGATATAATTAATGGTTTATGTTGTTAAGTATAACTTAAAGCACACAAGTAGGCTAAAATAATAAACTAACATTTTAATACCAGTAAGGTCTTGGATAATAATGCAAAATAGACTGAGGTCTCACCCAATGTAGTATGGGAGGGTGCTAGAATTAGGTTTACGCACCCTGGAGATGTCTGATGAGTTCAAGTTGTCTGTGGTTTGACCTTATGTACAGGTTGCTTCATGCACTTTCCTATACCTCGTAGCCCGATATACTGCCTTCGCAGAGCCCTGATCAGGGGCTGAACACTGCGTTTCTGCATTATTACCCAATACCTTACTGATATTCCAATGTTAGTTGATTATTTTAGCCTAATTGTGTGCTTTAAGTTATACTTAACAACATAAACCATTCACACAGGTGCGCACTATAAATAAACAATATGTTTACAAATTATACCAAACATGCATTAACCCAAGAACAGATACACCAAATTATGATAAAACTTCTCTTTATTAATTCCTTCCTTGGCTACAGACTCGACTCTGCCCTACGCACTCAATTGTGGACTACTAGGCCTCTGCGCACTCAGCTAGAGAGCCTTCTCCTACTCTATGACCTAAAGACACACTTCACTTAGTTACTTAGACTCTTCCTTCTCTACTATCTTCTATCTACTTAGAGCCTCACTCTATTTATACAATCCCATGGTCCATCGACCATGGGTAGGTCTATCCAACCGACATTACATTACAAAGCTAGGGTGGACAACCCTGTGACTCTATCATACTTTTTCACTCCGCGCCCGTAATTCACAGAGCTTTACAAAAAGATTGGGTCAAAACTTGGATGTTTTTCTCTCCCTTATTCCACTAATCCCACACTTAGCCATTTTGGAGCTCTTCTTGATCCTCCCATTGGTAGCCATTTTGGAGCTCTTCTTAATCCTCCCATTAGGCATAAGTTATAAAAGCACTAACCCTCCACCAAGTGATGAGAACTACCCATTCACAAGTCTCATCAATGAGAGCCTCATATCCTGGACTTGCGCATTGAACCTTTCATAAGGAAAGCTCCCATTGTTATGCATTGAGTACCTTCAGAGCATAGTCACTAGACCATTGCTACTTGTACTACCTCACTACACAAAGACTTGATCATACCTACTCTATATTGTGCATTGAGCACTTCTAGTTTACATCAAGGACTTCTTCATCCCCTTGCAATGACAAACTACAAAATACAAAGGCTCTCTACCTTTCATGATCAAGTGAGCATCCTCAAGGTACAATGACCTAACTTTTCATTGCTTACACCAACCAACTATGCAATATCTTAACCAAGTGAGCCTCTTACTATGCATTGCATAATTATAGTAGATAGTAGGTCCATCTCTAGGACATTACAGCCCTCAACTGTGTAATTATGGAGTTTCCTCCTCAATCACTACGCATGTGCAGTTACAGTGCCTAGTCTTGCCACTCCTGCTGATTGGAAAACCTCACTGCACAGTTTTCTTTTACTTGACTTTCCTCAATTGTACATTTTATAGACTTGGTGGATAATGGAATCATCCCTTAGTCCTTATCAAGCTAAATTGTGCAATCCTTGTTTCCTTTTCCTTAAGTATTATGCACTACACATACTCAATCAACAAGCTCATCACCCTTGTCTCCTGGAATTCCCCACTGCGCAGAACATTGAAATAGCCTCTACTTATTGTGCATTGTGCACTTCTAGTGGACAACATGTCCATCCCTTGGTCACTGTTGAGCTCAACTATGCAATTCCTAGTATCTCTCTCTCAAAACCCTTGCCCATTGGCCCATCACAGCCAGTATATTATATGAGAAAGCACATATCAAATAGGTTATTATGGGATTAATGTTGGCTTATCATGAGTGAATTCATTTTTAGGTGATATAATTTTACCATGACAAGATGATGTCAAATGGTTAGCAAATAAAGGTCACAAGGAGGACACTTGTCAAGATGAGATACAAAGATGATATCATACAAGAGTTAAGGAAACTTGGACCAAGATAAAGAGATGGAAACTCATGCTGACTTGGAAGGTTCCAACACTTATCTAGACCCTTTGGAGGTTCAATATGGAGTACAAGCAAATATCTATCGTGAAGAAGTCAAATTCATAGCAACAAAGAGAAGAGATTGCCATTGATACAATTAAGTCTTATGCCACCATCACCAAGTCATGGGTTCTCAAAGTGTCACCAAAAAAGTTACGTGTCAATGTGTTTTTCCACATCACTTCTAAAAAATGATAAAATGTAAAATGTGTGGAATCCCAAGGGTCCTACATGGAATGTTAAAGTCACTATAAAATTCTAGGGTTATGTAGAAGCTCAAAGGTCACATAGGAATTCTAAAATTCCTAGTAGAATCTCAAGAGTCATGACAAAGGTAAAGAGACACATAGGAGGTGGAGAGTCACCTAATTTGTTATAAATACACCCCAATAGCTCAAGAGGGAGTAATATGGACTTTTCACCTTGGATTCTCTAGCTTATCATAGGAGAGAAGATCAATTTTTGGAGGAGAAAGTAGTGGTTTAATGTTCCACTTTTGGGGCTAGTGTTGCATCATTGCAATCATGTATCTTTGAACTTTCACTTAGTATATGAATCTCTCAGGGCCATCATACTTTCATTCATATTTCATGAATGATTGTAATATTATTATTTCATTGCTTGCAGTGCATATTGATGTTTACACATACTAATGAAAATGAACTATTTCTTTGGCTTTGGTATGCATCTTGTTGAATGTGCATTATCACTTGCTTTTATGATCATTTTTATCTTGTGAACTACTTTGAAGGTTAACTAACTATTATTTCCATGCAAGAGTGTGTTACTTATAGGATTGTACTAATACTTTTCTTCTATAGGCTCACTCTCTCTTTCCTTTTCGTGAAATAACCTTATATACATTACAATTGCATGCCTCATAGGTTCAACTTACTTGTTTGCTCAAAGGTTGTTCCATAATCTCTTATGTTGATAATTGTAGTTAGGGAAAATCCCTAAGAATAATGGTGGTCAAGCCTATTATCTGGATAGGGCTCCTACTCCAAATGGTATGAGGTGTAATTGAGACTTCATACTGGGGAGACCCCCTTTGTTGGAAGATTTATAGCATCGTCGACAAGACCAGAATTTGATTATTTTGATTAGATTATTTTGTAGCCTAACTTTCCTTTCTTGGAGGAAAATACATTGTCCTTGTTTGTTTCTACATGTATGTGTAGGTGTTTTGATCAAGGATATGGAGTGGGATCTCTAAGTAGGAGCAGGATTTTCAGCTACTAGAGTGGATCTGTAACATGCATCAACATGTGATGGTAATAAGGTATGCCACCATATTTTTTATATTCATTGAATGAAAATAGTACATTGTGTTAGTTCTAGGGAAGATTTATTGTTTATTCTATCTAGTTTCTGGCAGATATTGAGATAGGATATGTGTGATTACATTCACTTTGTATTATGTAAATTTCAGGAAAACACTCCTTTGGGATCCAAAACAACGCACCATCCATCAAACAAGGTCAAGGAAAGTATGGGGACATCATGGGTCCATCTGGGCACATTAACAAATAGCCAAAGTCCCAAGTTGTCAAGTTCAACATTTTAGCATCTAGAGGCACATCAAGAGGTGTAGAAACATGTGGAAGTTGCTCAAGTCCTAACGCCCATCTCTATAGGGGAAAATTGGGGCCATATGGTCATGTATGTTCTCAAAATAGTTAAAAGTACCCCTTGTAAGGTCCTAAAGATTATTCAAGCTATCCTTCAAGGGATATTTGTTACATGTGTGATACTACTTGAACAAAACCTCTCAAGATAAATTAAGATCAACTTTGTTAGGGACATAAAACCATAAAAGCATCATAACGGACCATATCTAATGTTAGGGACAAATAAATACTTCACACAAAACTCACCTTCAAATGTATAACTAGCTCAATACCTATACACAAGCTACCTCACATATATTAGGGATGATTAGGTCAATAACCCTGTTAGGTGTTTCCAACCCCCAAAGAGAGTGACATGTCCCATCTTAACCCATCAATACATAGTTGGGTGTGATAATGTGGTCATGGAGTAGAAAATATTTTGAGGAAGATGCCACATCCTTAAGACTCACAAATTGGTTGTCATGTCATCAATTAGGTCTTGCATTCATTATTTATTCAGTGACAAGTAAAAACATGAATAGAGCCATGATTGGGAACTGTCATATAACCATGCTTATAACCACCATATAACCAGATAAATAAAAATAAGGGAACATCCATTAAAGCCACATAATAACTAATACATTTCCTTAATAAAAACATCAGAAACTTAGCTTTTATCAACCATAGGCAATAACCAATGGGGTTCAAGACTTTCACATTTCACCAGACCATAGATTGGTGAACCATATCTTTATTTCAGTCAATCACTCCTGTACCATATTCCAAATATGAATGTGGGATTTCATGGGATAAAACAATCCAAATACAACCAAGGTAATCCAGAGGTTAAACCACCTCCACCCTCTCCATACTAGAATCACACCTAAACCAATGTTGAGACCACAAAACCAAACTAAGCTTGGATGCCTTAGAATTTCTTCACCATCCTTGAGGAATTTTCTTGTATCCACCCTCAGGCTTTACCATATATTCTTCCATTACTAGTCAAGGGATTCCTAGGCCTTTGGGAATTTTCCTCATACCACCTCACCCTAGATTCCAAAACCATCTGGTAATCCAAAGCTCAAACCGAGAATAATCTCATCACACCATGGCTATTTGGAGATGGCAAGGCTAAGCTAAAATCCACTATCAAATCCTGGAAAATTTCATGCCAATGACAGCAAAAGAACCATACACCAACATGCACATACCATGCATGTCAAAACTAGCTATGAAATTACACATGCAATATGTCACCTGCAAATATTCCTGCTAAAGTTGCTTGATCCTTTCCTTCCTTTGATTTCCTCGTCCTTCTTTGCTTTCCTTTCCTTTACTTTCCTTGCTTGCTTACTTTCTTTATCCTCTTATTGCTCTTCTCCTCCCTGAAGCAATTCCAAAACTAAATTAAAAAAAGGTTACCAACTGATCCTCGGAATCCTTTTTATTAATGAGGCCTCTAATTTCTTCAATTTCCATTATTTTCCTTCATTTTCATTTCTTATGCAACTTGTGACCTTTCACCTTCCTTTTCTCCTAATTTCCATTATTTTCATAAATAATGCACCAAAAATACATTTTTTCCTTTACAAAGCCTTAACCATTTCCTTTGCCAGTTTCCCTTATAAAAAATAACAAGTGATTCCCACTAGGATATGTTTACCAACTTTCAGCTTGGAATTAGTGTCCCTTTCCTATGGTCTTATTTTACCTTTATTAAATTTTATTACATGATATTTTTGTTGGCATTATGATACAGGTGTTGTCCTTGATGGAAACTCACTCAGATGGAAGATCATGGTGCAGCATGACAATAACAAATAATTACAGATCAAACTACAAAGAATAAAGAAAGAGAGGTAATATGGAAGTTCACCTTGAACAAGTTGTGTATACACCCAGGTTTACTGAACACAAGTAGCGTATACGTACACATGCACTTTCACAGAAGGAAAAGCACGTATATGTTGGAAAACTAAGTTTTTGGTCCGAGGTATTTGGTCCAAGGTATTTTGATCCATGGTATTGGTCCAAGGTATTTGGTCTGACGTATTGACCCTAGGTATTTGGTCCAAGGTATTGGTCCTAAGTGGTTTTGTTCCATGGTATTGAGAAAGGCCTAAAACTATATAAGGAGGAGAAGATCATTAGGCCAAGGTGTGAAAGTATCGAATATTTGATGAAGTGTAAGATATAGTAAGCAGGTTATTGGCTTATGGTTCTTTTCTTGATTTAAACCAAGGATGAACCTTAGCAGTTGATGAGGGATAAGATCTAATGATGGATCAGGATCATAAGGCTTGAAATGAATTATCATTATCTATTTTGATTATGTATAATCTAGATCTGAATACTGACACATTTGTTATTCTGCAAATGTTATGATCTCGATATAACTAAAGTCTGGAATAGTTGCAAAATTATGAGTTAATATTCACAGATGTGTACGCTGGTTGGCTTTGATAAAAGTTTGTATACACGTTGTTCGACACATGGAAGTAGCATATACCTTATTAAGTATGTTTCAGTTGTTTCTGTTTGTTGTTGCAGAGTTCTAGGTTCTGCTTTGGGTTCTGGTGACTGTATTCTGATGACTATATTCTGAATGATCAGATTCAGGTTATGATGATTGAGTTTCGGTGATTAGTTGATGCATATGTACTTGATTGATGTTGTTGATGGTTCCATTATGAAAATTTAATGAAACATGGCCTTCAGATTGTGGTGTTATGTTCCAAGAGTATCCAGTGTGAAAATTCATGAAACGTGGTCCCTGTTAGAAGACTAGAGTTTTCTGTAGTTTGGCACCTATGTACTAGTAAATATATTGGCTAGTATAAGAGCTAGGGGATTGTAGCTCCCTTCCAGTAGTAACTGGAGAATGAGTGAAGGTTGTATCCTTCTGCAGGTGGGTGCCTACGTACTGGTATGAGTTTGCACTAGTACAAGATTGTAAACATATTTTCTTATTATTAAAAGATGACAGAGATGATAGCAGCAGGTGGTTTTTACCCACATTGGGTTTCCACCTTATATCTTGGTGTTCGTGTGTGTTTCTCATGTGTAATTCTTTATTCTTATTTTACTGCACTATCTGATAAATCTCTGATATACTAGTTAAATTTCAATACATGATAAACTATTTAATTCAAAATTTCTCTGCATATATGTTGGTTGCTTTAAGTACAGTCACATGTACACGCTAGTTCACTTAGCTGAAGTAGCGTATATAAATCTATTTGGGAAATTAAATTATTGATCTGATAATAGTGTTTGACCCCCCTCTCAGTATTATTTCCAAAAATTGGTATCAGAGCAAGTCCTTCAGAAGAAGCTTGATCGCTTGAAGGGAGATCCATCATCATGAGTAATCAAGAAAGCATGGGATCCATCAGACCACCAATATTTGATGGGAGAAACTTTATTTATTGGAAAATAAGAACCACAGCCTATCTATAATCACTTGGAACAAATGTTTGGGAAATTGTGGAAGGACAATATACATTTCCAATAGCAATTCGGATAGATACGGGAGGTAAGAAGCAATATGAAACCAATGCCAGAGTTGTCAATACCTTATTGGGAAGTCTATCACAATCATATTTTATCAAAGTCACGCAGCTCAAATCAACCAAATAAATATGGGACAAAATCGTTCTGAGCTATGAAGGAGAATCTCAGGTAAAACGTGTTAAACTTCAAACTCTCAAAATTCAGTATGAAACTCTTAAGATGCACAATGATGAAAGTATAGCTAGTTACTTCTTACGTATAGATGAGGTTGTTAATTGTATGAATAATATGGGTGGAGATATAAAGGAAGTTACCTTAGTTGAGAAAGTTTTGAGATCCTTGTCTACTAAATTTGAATCAAAAGTGTCTATTATAGAAGAAAAATAGGATCTGCAGACTATCACTATGACACAGCTTCACAGAATCTTAACTACCTTTGAGATGAGAAAAGGAGGTCCATCAGATATGAGAGAAGTTGCATTTAAAGCTTCAGCAAAAGGAAAGGAAGAACACAATGAATCAGGAAATATTTCAAAAGAAGAAGATGAGGTAAACTTTGTCAAGAAGCTTTAGTGGGGTTTCGGAAGATTTAGAGGTAAGCTACCCTTCAAATGCTTTGTTTGTGGCAGAGTCAGTCATTATGCTACCAAATTTCCTCATAAAGATAAACATGAAAAGGGGAAGGAACATGCAAAATGGAATAGAAAACAAGTTGTAAATAAACGAATTTACTATACTCATGAAGATAGTGATGGTTTATCAAATAGTGATGAAGATGAAAATAGTAATGACTATATACTTCTAATGGCTTATGACGATGATAAGTTTTTGGATGCTTTAGAAGAAGACGACCTTCATGAAGAAATTTCTAAACTCAAAATCTGTTTAGAAGAAAAGAATATGATTATAGATACCTTGACATACCAACTTGCTAAACAAGAAAACACAATGAAAAACTAGAATGTAAATTTGTGGGTATAAGAAAGGATCTTGAGAAAATGAAATCTCTCAATCTTAGATTTGCTTAAGGATCAGAAACCTTAGATGAAATTATCAAAGTGCAGCATTCTCCTCTAATAAATACAGGTCTTGTATATACTGAAGAAGCATCTCAATCACAAAAGTCGTCAACCTCCACTAAAAGCTATCTTGATGCAGCAAAGACCAGTGAACAGTATGACAATCATCAGCAAAGGTATAAAGTAGATCACCAGGTAAATCAGACTCATTTTATTCCAAGGATGAATAGAAACCACAATCAATCTCAGTTAAATCATACTCAATTTTCTCCAAAGATGAGTATCAATAGAAACTACAATCATTAAGTCAATAGACTCGATAGTCGCAGGAACTTCTTTAATGGGCAATGTTTTTCATGTTATAATTTTGGACACAAAGTTTCTCAATCTTTTGCTTACAAAACCATCATGACTAGAGAAGCACGAAATCAAAGGAATGTAATAGGGGTCAAGAAAAGTTCCTATAATAACTTTTCTCTTCTTGAAAATGAAATAGAATGCTCAATCTGTAATAACTTTGGTCATGAAGAATCTAAATGCAGAAGCAAATTTCAGAAATCATCTCAAAAGGAGAAAACTCCATTAAATCCCAAGACATGGAGAAGGAAATAATCTCAAACAGAAAGATGTGTTATAGCCTTGTATGCAGAAGGACAAGAAAATTAGTGGTACATCAACAGTGGATGCTCAAAACACATGACAGGTGACAAAGAAAATCTTCACTCATATAATGCCTTAGAAAAGGAAGAGAATGTCTCATTTGGAAACGACACCCCTGCTGTCATCAAAGGTGAAGGATCTATTTTCTTGAAAGAAAAGGTTAAAGATGGAAATGTTATGTATGTAGACAGTTTAAAGCATAACCTATTGAGTGTCAGTCAAATGTGATCAAGGAAATGAAGTGGTATTTCAATCAAACGGATGTGTTATTCATGAACTTGATACGGGGGAGACTGTGATCAAAGGTACAAGAACTCCAAACAACTTATACATACTCAAAGGGAGGACAACAACAGTGTTATCTAAGAAAAAATTATGAAAACTGGTTGTGGCATAGAAGAATGGGACATCTAAGATTTTCTCAAATGAGAAAAGCATGCAGATTCAAGGTTGTTTGTGATCTTCCACATATTAGCATCCTTGAAAATACAATATGCAAACCATGTCTATTGAGTAAGCAAACCAGAGCTCAATTCATTGAAAAAGAAGGGTCAACTAGTAAGCCTCTTGAACTTATTCACATTGATTTATGTGGACCATCAAGGAAAAAGTCACCTCGTGGAGAAGAATACTTTATTTTGTCCATTGATGATTTTTCCAGAATGTGTTGGATAGGTATGCTAAATCATAAATATGAAGCATTTGAAAAGTTCCAAGCCTTCTAAGATTTGGTTGAAAATGAATTAGATCGAAAAATCAAATGCCTCATATCAGATTAAGGAGGGGCATTTACCTCAAATGAATTCTTTGACTTGTGTGAACAACATGGAAAAAAAAGGCAATTCTCCACCACAAGGACTCCTCAGCAAAATGGAGTGGTAGAAAGAATGAACAGAACTATTCAACAAATGGCTTGAGCTATGCTAGATGAATTTGGAACTCTTGCAACCTTCTGGGGTGAAGCTGCATTCGTCGTCATAACTATTCTCAACCAAGCAAATGTTCGGGTAAATAGCACTCAAACTCTACATGAACTTTGGTATGGTAAGACTCCTACTGGTAAATACTTTAAAGTTTTTGGAAGCAAATTTTATATCAAAAGGCTGATGAAAAGCTTGGTAAGTTTGAGCCCAAAGCAGACGAAGGTATTCTTCTTGGTTACTCTTCCCGAAGTAAAAGATATAAATGTTATAATAAAATATTTGGGAAAATTGTTGAAAGTATTGATGTTGTAGTTGACGAAGCATGAAAAAATACAAAACAAACAAAAACAAAACATTATGACAATGAAGAAGATGGGGAGTATTTTCCCACATCAAATCAAGATGATATTAAAGAAGAAACCAATGAAGCACCAAAAGAAGAGATAACGGTAGAAGAAAAGATTTCGACCAGATATGTTCAGAAAAATCATCCAGAAACTCAAATTTTAGGGGGAAAAGAGGCAGGTGTACAGAGAAGAAGAACTATTACATAAACCTTAAGCTATCTAGCATTACTATCCTCCACCAAACCTCAAAATGTAAATGAAGCATGCAAAGATAAATGTTAGGTCAAGGCCATGAATGAAGAACTTGAGCAAATTGAAAATAATAATACTTGGGAATTAGTTCCTAGACCTCATGATAAAAATATTATAGGAACTAAATGGATATTCAAAAACAAGATGAATGAAAATGGAGAAGTCATTAGAAACAAGGCCAAACTTGTTTTTAAAGGGTATGCTCAACAAGAAGGTATAGGTTTTGAAGAAACTTTTGCACTTGTTGCTAGACTTGAAGCCATAAGGATGTTTCTTGCTCTTTCTAGCTTTCAGAAATTCAAAGTATACCAAATGGATGTAAAATCTACTTTCCTTAATGGACATTTAGAAGAAGAAGTTTATATTGAACAAACAGAAGGATTCATTCTTGGAAATGATGCAAAACTTGTATTCAGACTCAAAAAGGCTCTCTATGGTCTGAAATAGGCTCCAAGGGCCTCGTATTACCGTCTTGACAAATATCTACACCAACAAGTTTTTTCAAAAGGTTTAGCAGATAGCAATATATATACAAAGATTGACACTGATAAATTGCTAATTATTGTGGTCTATGTTGATGATATCATTTTTGGTAGCAATGAAGAATCCATGAGTCAGAATTTTGTTTCAGTAATGTAACAAGAATTTGAAATGTCCTTGCTTGGTGAACTTACCTATTTTCTTGGTCTACAAGTTCAACAAAATAAAGATGGTATTTTTCTTTCACAAACCAAATATCTCAAATAGATCTTGAAAAGGTATGGCATGGAAGATTCTAAACTTGTATGTACCCCAATGGTAATAGGATGCAATCTCAGCTCAAATGATGAATCAGCAGCTCTACATCAACCAACTTACAGATCCATGATTGGCAGTCTCCTTTATCTAACAAGTACCTGACCTGCCATCATGCATGCAGTAGGAATAGTTGGAAGATTCCAAGCAAATCCAAAGGAATCACACCTTCGTGCAGTCAAAAGAATTTTCAAATATCTTCAAGGAACATAAAACTTTGGTTTATGGTATCCTAGAGATACATATCTCACTCTTCATGCATATACAGATGCAGATTGGGCAGGAAGTGTTGATGACAGAGAAAGAACTAGTGGTGGTGCATTCTATATGGGTTCTAGGTTAGTGTCTTGGTTCAGCAAGAAACAAAGTTCAATTGCACTATCTACAACTGAAGCAAAATATGTGGTTGTTGCATCTTGATGCACAAAACTACTTTGGATGATGCAAACCTTGCAAGACATTCAGATCACAAGCACTCCACCCATCTCCATTCTATGTGATAATACAAGTGCCATCAGTATTTCAAAGAATCCAGTCATGCACTCCAAGACCAAGCACATACCCATCAAATACCATTTTCTACGTGAACAAGTGCTTGAATAGAAGGTCAAATTGGAGTATGTTCCCTCCAAAGAATAGGTTGCTGATATATTCACTAAACCATTACCCAAAAAGACATTTGAATATCTCAAACAAAAGCTGGGAGTAGTTGCTACATCATCCTCTTGTTAAATCCAAATTTTTCAGAAAAAGGCTATTATACGCATGTTTCATGAAGTAGAGTCGCGTACACATGCGGGTTTCTATGGGTAAAGGAGTGTATATGTGTTTCAGACTAGAAAAACAGTGCGGTAGGATCTGATATGGGTGCTCTGACTGATATTGATGATTAACGTCTATATGCTCTGTTCATTAATTTTATCTAACTAACAAAATATGCCTTGATCATTGACCTGTTAACAATGCACAGGTAGCACAGGTTTAGGGGGAGCATTACCCTTCACGTGCATTTAACATTTTTGGCATTATGGTTGCTGAGTCCAGCTATGGATTTAGATATTTATACCATTTGTTACTCAAGTCATGTAATAGTCTAGGAAGTGATATGAGTCCTCTTGGAAAAATGATGTAATTTGTATCCCCACTTTACATGGGACAAATGATGTAATATTTATTGTTTCGGTCATGTATAAATAATTGGTATATCCCCACTTGGTTAGGTGGATGAGTCAAATTTATTATATGTCCACTTGGTTGGGAGATGGATGTATGTATGTGTCATTGGTGATAGGAAAGTCATCCTCACATAGTTGGGTTATAGAGTCATGTTATTCTTTTGGAAACCATTTTCGCAGACTCTGCTTGTGCTTAGGGGGAGAATGGACTGTTTGCATGCATCTCAACATGTACAAAAGGGGAGCTCAATCAGAGATTTCAGCATGTACTCAGGGGGAGCATGAACAACATAATGTATGTCAAAGGGAGAGAATATCTTGGTCCACCCTTTGCCCTTGATGTCAAAGGGGGAGAGTGACTTGGTGTTGTTGTTGCCATCAAGTCCAAAGGGGGAGATTGTTGGCATTATGATACAGGTGTTGTCCTATATGGCAACTCACTCAGATGAAAGATCACGGTGTAGCATGACAACGGAAAAGAATTACAGATCAGACTACAAAGAATGAAGAAAGAGAGGTATACACAGGTTCACTTTAACCAAGAAGTGTATACATGTAGGTTCATTGAACACAAGTAGCATATACGTATACACACACTTTCACAGAAGGAAAAGTGCGTGTATGTTGGAAAACTAAGTTTTTGGTCTGAGGTATTTGGTCCAAGGTATTTTGATCTATGGTATTGGTCCAAGGTATTTGGTCTGAGGTATTGACCCTAGGTATTTGGTCCAAGGTATTGGTCCTAAGTGGTTTTGATACATGGTATTGACAAAGGCTTAAAACTATATAAGGAGGAGAAGATCATTAGGCCAAGGTGTGCAAGTATCGAATATCTAATGAAGTGTAAGATCTAGTACGCAGGTTATTGGATTATGGTGCTTTGCTTGATCTGAACCAAGGATGAACCTTAGCAGCTGATAAGGGACAAGATCTAATGATGGATTAGGATTTTAAGGCTTGAAATTAATTATCATTATATATTTTGATCATGTATAATCTAGATCTGAATACTGATGCATGTGTTATTTTGTAAATGTTATGATTTGGGTATAACTGAAGTCTAGAATAGTTGTAAAATTATGAATTAATATTTACAGATGTGTATGCTCGTTGGCTTTGATAAAAGAGCATATACATGCTGGTTTGACACATGGAAGTAGTGTAGACCTTATGAAGCATGTTTCAGTTGTTTCTATTTGTTGTTGCATAGTTCTGGGTTCTGCTTTAGGTTTTGGTGATTGTATTCTGATGAGAGTATTTTGAATGATTAAATTTAGGTTATGATGATTGAGTTTTAGTGATTAGTTGATGCAGATGTACTTGATTGCTGTTGTTGATGGGTCGAGCATGAAAATTGAATGAATCGTGGCCATGAGATTGTGGTGTTGTGTTCCAAGAGTATCTAGACTAAAAATTCATGAAACATAGTCCCTGGTACAAGAGTGGAGTTTTCTGTAGGCTGGCACTTACGTACTAGTAAACATATTGCCTAGTACAAGAGCTAGGGAGTTGTAAACATATTTTCATGTGTGTTGCTTATGTGTAATGCTTTATTCTTCTTTTACTGCACTATCTAATAAATCTCTAATATACTGTTTAAAGTTTAATACATGATAAAATGTTTAAATCAAAAGTTCTTTGCATATATGCTAGTTGTTTTAAGTGCAGTCACGTGTACATGCTAGTTCACATAGTTGAAGTAGCATATATCAATCTATTTGGGAAATTAAATTATTGATCTGATAATATTGATTCACCCCCCTATTAGTATTATTTCCAACACTTTTAACCTAGGGTTGTTACATACCCCTCCCCCTTAGGGAACATCATCCTTGGTGTTAAACCACACCTAGATCCAACAAAATTGCTAAAGATCAAAAAAATATTTCCTATGGAGATTTATAACCCATCTCGTTGTAGTATTTACAATAACATCCTGTTGAAAATCAAAACCATCATGACAACATGACAATATAACAACCATACCGCTTATTGGAGCCTTATAACTTAGCTCATTGTTGTAGTTACAATAGAAACCATACATAAATATGTACAAATAGCAAGACTCATTTTCCTTCACTGGAAAACAATGAAGGATACATAGCTCGCAACTAATCATTCAGCTCCCATGTAGCTTTTTCGGGCCCAAAGTTCTTCCACCACACTTTAACCTCGACTGCTCTATTTCGGAGCACGAGATTTTACACTACAATATGTATTGGGGTTCTTGTTGGAATTCCCCTTCTTGCTCCACCTGCAATACATACCACTCAATAACATGATCAACATCCTTTACATATCCTTTAGCAATGAAACATGAAAAACATCATGGAATTTCCCTCTCAGAGGCAGTGTAAGTTTGTAGGCCACTAGTTCAATCCTCTCAAGGATCTCAAAATGCCTACAATATCGTGGTGCCAACTTGGGACATGATCCAATCCTCAAGGATCTCTTCTTGGGATTGATGCATGAATATACATGCTCCCCAACCTGAAACTCCATAAATGCCCTTATGATGGTCTACAAAAATTTTCTACTTATGATGTGCTACTTTTAGATTCTTCTTTATAACCTGAATTTCTTGTTTTATGTCTACCAACATGTTTGATCCAATAAGTACCTTGTTCACTAGATCACTCTAGTTGATGTGAGTGTTACAACTCCACCCATATAGTGCCTTAAATAGACTCAGCCTCAGTGACTCCTGATAATCTTGTTGTATGCAAACCATAGAAGGTACTCCTACCATATCCTCTGTTGATGCATGACATATGTCCTCAACGTGTCCTCCAATATATTTTACACCCTCTCTATCTATCCATCTGTTTGTAGATTATAAGTTGTGATGAAGGCCAACACTATCCCCAATCATGCAAACATCTCCTTCCAAAACTTGGAAGTGAACTTGGCATCCTTATCTGACACAATCTTCTTCATAACACCATGCAATCTCACAATCTACATGATGGAGACCTGTTGGATGATTTAATCGTGGGTTAAATCCCTATGATTAATTGTCAACCTGAGGTTTGTATACTAATGAGATATACCTGTACTATATGTACTAAGTGGTTATTTATCATAATAGATTAATCTAATGCAATTAAAACTAATTACAAAGAAAAATAAATCAATATAATCCAAACTAAACCAAATTAAACAAAAACAAACATAAAGAAATTGAAATCACACTTGCTTGAAATTGAAATCACACTTGCAAAATTGAAACCACACCACACATGCATAAATGAAAAGCACACCACACTTGCATAATTGAAATCACACTTACTGAATTGAAATCACAACACACTTGCATAAATGAAATCACACTTGCTAAATTGAAATCACACTCACACCTGTTGAAATGAAATCACACTTGCTCAAAGGAAAAGCACACTTGCATAAAATGAAAACACACTTGTTGAAATGAATGAAATAACATAACTACACTATGTTACCAATATGTAAAAAGGTGTGCAAACTGTGGTTGATGGGGGCCTTCCATTCCTCAAAAAGCACACTGAACAACTATCACATCTTGGAGATCAAAGTGGTAGTGTGTATTTCATAAAATGAGTTACAAGTTATTACAAGAATTCTTTATCCTAAATTTACAAATCACATATTGGATGTATCTTGGAACCTCAAACTAGCAACTAACAACTAATTAGTCTAACAGCTAACAAATTTGCAACCAATAACTAATAACTAACAACCCTATGTATAAAGGGTGCACTCCTATTTATACACAAATTAAGGATAAGTATTCAATAAATATAGATCCTTAATTCTCTCCTAAATCCACATTTATCTCTTGTGGTTACAACCTATCACCTAAAAATGTAAGATACAAATCCTCTCAAAATTCTTTCATCCGTGATTCTTCTCCTTTGAATGTGCATAGTTAATGATCCACATCTTCTACAATTATTCCACAAATTTGCATGAGTTGGAATTTGAAATTCGAATTTGTGGTTGGGTGGCTAAATAGGATACTTCTAGAATCTCTAAAGTAGGCCTACAATATCACAAAACTCATAACACTTTTAGATATATATGAAAACATGTTAATTTCCTATTATTTAATCACAAATTCTCTTAAAATACTTACAATCAATGACTTGGAAAATAATATTGATAAACCCATACAATCATAAAAATGGTTACTTAATGTAGGGTTTGTTATAACCCCAAGAAACTCTCCTAGGTTTTATCTCAGAGATGGTCGGTAAAATTACAAACTCAACATGATGTTGGAAATGGATGAATGGAAGGAATGATGCTTGTTCAAGCCAGATAAACACTCCTACTTTGCTTGACTCCAGACATGCGTGAACATCCCCAGACTACAAGGCTTTAGACCACCAATTACTCATAGTTTAAGGATTGGGTGAATCATGGAGAATATTGACCACACCAGCATGCACAGGACCTTGTGATGGCCAGCTGAAACCTGTAAAGAGGTCTGTAAATCTATTTCCTAATGCACAGATAGGATGACAGCTCTCTGTCACTAGGTAAATAGAAACCTGAATAACACATTCACTGATACATGCAAGACTTTAACACAGAGGTAGGATGACGACTCCTCTAATGCTATATATCAAGAGTTATGAAAACTGCATAACAGGCATAGCATAGAACATAATAGAAGTGAAACGTCAGCAATTAACATCAAAATAAGCTTGTATTAGCTGAAAATGAAGACAAGACGTTGCAAGTATCAAAGCAGTTACAGTCTCCAGAAGTTGAACCTTACATCAAAATAACAACCTTCATCCCTGATTACATCTTGTTTCTGGGTATATATAGAGTTTCATTACAAAGATATTCTGTTATTCTAGGCATGGAGGGGTCATAATTGACCACCGACTGCTTTAACTATTTGATGGAGTCTCTAGTGTAATCTGCCTACTTCAGTGAATGAATTTGATCTTCTCGGATGCTTTGTTGTCCTTATTTAGCAGGTAGAGTGTCATATGGAAGAAGTTCCATAACTATTAAATGTGTTGATCTGCTCGAGGCAAGTCCTTTTTCTTCTCATCCATCCTGCTTGTTGAATGCAGTGGTTGAGGAGGAAATACACCAGGTACAGGTAGATGGTCGTCTTCAACCTTCGAGTGCATGGCATGATCAAGGTGACTGGACTGCATGGCGGATGTACGAGAAGGGCGGAGGAGAGACATCAGCCATTGGATCACGCAGATGGATGGTGGACAACACTTGGAGGGAAGTGTCGAGAGGAAACGGGAGCAAATGATCGTGGGCCATTGGATCTCGGGCAGACAGATCCAATGGTCATCAGGCGGAAGAGATGTGTGGAGGTTAATGAGCGGGGACTATGGTTTTGGCGGTAGCGGTATTGATCACACCGCTTTTGAGGGTTGGGTGGTAATCGTACAACGGGGTGCGATCCCATTCAACTCATGACACATGGTGGTGGGGAATAAAAAAAACTTCTTTTGATCGCGAGTTATCATGCGGTTAGTTTGCAAGGGCAAGAGGAGCAAATGTCGTCTGATCGCGGCGGTGATGATCGAACGGTGGAAGAGATAATCATGTGGATGATTTGTTGAATGCAGCGGGGGCCGTTAAATCATGGTGCGGTAATCAACGACTGCAATTAAAAGGTAGCTATGGGCTACGGAGGCGTAGGGTCATGTGGTGGCGGTGCTATGGAGCTTTAGGATTAGCTCTTTGGGGCTTGAGGAAATAGGGGCTTATGTCGAGCTTTGGAGGAAAAAAAAAGATGGCGGGCATTATGAGAGTGTGAGTGGAGTGAGGGGAATGAGGAGGATGATTGATACGGGTCTTCTCTAAACAGCAGCAACATGACCAGGCCTGCATTTAACTCTCAAAATGTCCAAGTAGTGTAGCAGAGCTAACATTGGCTCCTTTTGGGGATGAGATCCTCCCTATGAGGTCTCATGAACTACAGACCAATGCCTTTCCTGTGAAAAACAAATTAGCAAAATTTCCTAGTGTTCCATTGGGCATGGAGTCTAACTGAGCTTACACTAAAACTGATAAAACAACATATTTACAATTTTAAGGCCAAAGACCTTAAACAACATAAATTTTCAGAAAACAACCATTAACTGGGCCATCAAAAATTGCTTCTCCTCCCATAATTTTCAATATGAAAGTATTGTTCCCTTGGATCTGAGAAATGATAAAAGGCCCTGTCCAGAAGGCATAAAACTTCCCATGGTTGCCTTTCTTCTCTTTTAGTGCATCCCACTTCAGAACCAAATCTCCAACCTGAAAATTATCTGATTTTGTCCTCCTATCAAAAGCATCCTTGATCTTCTTTTGATGTGCTACAAACCTTTCAATCAGCTGTTCTCTGATTTGATGTACTTATGCTAAATCAGTGATCCTTTTTGCCATGTCTTCTTCCTCATTATGTTCTTGTTGTAGGAACTTTGCTACAAGGAGTATTAAATGGATCGGGAATACAGCCTCAGTGCCATATACTAGCTTGAATGGAGAATTCCCTGTGGATCTCTTAATGGTCACCTTGTCAGCCCATAGTGCATATTTGAGCTTAGAAGCCCAATTCATTTTGTTATCCTCCAACAGCTTTTTGATTATCCTTATCAGGGTTTTGTTAGAGGATTATGCCAGACCATTACCTTGAGGGTAGTAGGAAGTGGAATGAACTAGTTTAATGCCCATTGAACAACACATATCCACCAATTATTTCGCTCTGAAGGCCGCTACATTGTCTGTGACTAATTTATGTGGACAACCAAATCTGGTGAAGATATGCTCAATCAAAAACTTCATGACCACATTATGATCAGCCTTTTTGGTAGGGATTTCTTCAATCCACTTAGTAAAATAATCAGTGGCTACTAATATCCATCTGTGTTGGCCATTGGAATGTGGATTGATATCTCCAATGAAATCCAAGCCCCACTATTGAAAAGGGCCACCAGCATGTATAGGCTTTAAGGGCAGGGACTTCAATTGTTGTTTCCCTTCAAATCTCTGGCACTTGTCACAAGATTTAACAAGTGAAGCACATCAAAAAATAAGGTGGGCCAATAGTACCTAGCTCTGAGGATTTTGTGCGCTGTAGTATTCTAATAGTGGTGTCCTCCACACATGCTGGAATGAAATTACTGCATGACGTCTATAGATTGCTCTTTGTCCAGACACCTCAAAAGGATTCTAGAGGGGTCCCTCCAGTAGAGCATATTTTCATAAATGTCATATTTAGCTACCCTGAGCTTAACAGTTCTAGCTTGGCTTGTGCTTAAGCCTGGAGGAACTTCTATCTTTAGCAAGAGTTTAACTATTGCAGAGTGCCAATCACAAGAAGCTAGATTTTCTGCCAATGACTAATTTTTTTCTGGTTCAACTACTTCTTCTGCTTCTGTCTGATCATTTTCTGAAATTGAGCTCATAAGATTTATGTCCAGTGTTCTACCATTTTCTTCAGCCAATAGTCTGGCAAGGCCCTGACCTTTGATCAACTTGGTGGGTTTTAGTTCTATGTTAAATTCAATCATCTTTGCAATCCATCTAGCCCTTCTTCCATCAGCATCGGGCTGTGTTAGGACATCTTTTATTGAAGCAGAAGGTACATATGCAATTATTTTGGAGTGCAGAATATAAATCCTGAAAGCTTTCAAGGACTTGATATAAGCATATGCTTGTTTCTCGATGATATCATACCTTAGTTCAGCATCCCTTAATGTTTTGCTGAAAAATTCCACTGGATGCTCCACACCTTCTTCATCTGCTTGCAATAAAACTGTTGCAAGGGTGTGTTTAGAGGCAAATGAAAATATATGGAACTCCTTGCTGTAATCTAGACTGCTTAGAGTGGGAGCTTCCATAATAGCTTTCTTAATGGACTTAAAGGATCTTCTTACTGGATTAGTGCATTTGATCTATGATCCCTTTTTCAACATGGAGGTAATATGTTTCACAAGTTCTATAAAATTTTGGATAAACCTCCTTACAAAATTTATTTTTCCTAGAAAGGATTGGATGTCTTTCTTTGATCTCAAGACAGACAAGGTCTGTATTTCTCTTACTCTCTATAGGTTGATTCGAACACCTGCAGTAGAAACAACATGTCCTAACAACTTGCCTTCTTCTAAAGCAAACTGTGACCTTTTAGGATTGACTGAAATCCCAAACCTCCTACACTTCAGGAACACTTTCTTCAAATGTTGTAAATGATCTTTGATGACTGCTGGAGTATACTATTATATCATCAAGGTAGATAAGGACAAACTGATCCTTCTCTTTCACAAATGCTATATCCATAGCTCTCTGAAAGGTGGCTCCATCATTCATTAGCCCAAAAGGCATCTTGGAATACATAAAAGTTCCCTAAGGAGTGGTGAATGCAGTCTTCTCTTGATCATCTGGATGTACAACAACCTGATTATACCCTAAAAATCCATCTAGAAAAGACATCACTTTGGCCCCTAAGACCTTTTGCAGTAAATGCTCCATCTTAGGTAGAGGATAGTTGTCTTTCTTAGAGCATTTGTTTAAGTTTCTGAAATCAACACAGAGCCTAATTTCTCCATTTTTCTTCCTTACCACTACCAAATTGGCTACCCATTTTGAATATTTGAGAGGGACTATGATTTTGGTAGCCAGTAATTTCTTGATTTCCTTTTCAATTAGGGGAAGGAGCAAAGGGTTTATAGGCCTCAGCTTCTGTTTGAAAGGGATGGTGTCTTTCTCTAAAGGAATTTTATGCTGGATGATCTTTTTTTCATATGTTTTCAGGTCACTATATTCCCAGGCAAAGACATCAGCAAATTGCTTCATTAAACTACAATATCCAGCACATTGGGTAGCAGACAAATGGGTAGACAGGTTATATCTTGAATGATCTTGACTCCCTATATTATGCTTACAAACTGTAGATTGGTCTTCTTTTTGGGCAGTCTTGTAAGGCACATCATTCTGGTCAAACAATTTTTCTAAAGGAACTACACCCTTAGGTATATGATTACTGGGAAGTTGGACAATGCTATCTCTACCAATTTTGTTTCTAAGTTGGGGTTGGGGGCTTCCTTCCAAGGCTTCATTCTCTTTGTCAATTTGCATTTCAAAGAATTCATCGATGACTTGTAGAAACCTATTCACTTCATCATCATCTTCAAAAACTTTCCAATGCTGGACATGCTTAGGCAAGGATGGTCTGTATTTCATTTGGACTTCATAAACTAGTCTGGGAGGCATGGGAGGGATGAACATGCTAGCAGACATAGTAAGGGAATCAACAAGTCGATTTTTGACTCTAGGGATATATGAGACACAAAAATTGTCAAAAGAATCTTTCAGTCCCCATACCTCATCTCTGTATGCTTTCAGCCTTGGGTCCTTTGCTTGGAAAGTTTTGTTCACTTGCTGAATGATAAGATCAGCATCTCCAAACACCTTTATGTTCTTGATTCCTCTGTCTTTTTCTACATTAAGACCCAATATCAAAGCCTCATACTCTGATATATTGTTGGTGACTTGGAAGGCCAGCGTAAAAGACAACAATGTTCTTTCTTGTTTTGGAGAAATGAGCACCACCCCTGCTCCTGCAGTCTCCCTGGAACATGCTCCATCAAAGAACATCTCCCAAACTTGACTTCCTTGCTCTTCCTCGGCCTGAACTATTTGTTTCCTGAGTTGCATTGAGGCCTTCTGAGATTCTTCAATTTGGAGGATACATGCTCCAAAATTGGTGTCCATAGCATAAATATGATGATTAGAAGGATTCTTCTCATCCCTGATGATGTATGTCAGCTGTGCTTTTCTATACAATCTCCTGCTTTCTCCTCCGAAGACTGGGACAGTGGCATAAGATAGATCATTCTGCAATGCCCCACCTAGTCTCTTAATCCATCCTCTGGATAACAGCATGCCAAACTTAGGAGGGACATCTACTACCACAATGTCCATCACCATGCTTTTCATGGGCAGATGAGTTAGGGTAATGGCTAGGTCTTTGATCAATCCTAGGCATTTTACTTTCCTTGAATCAAAAGAGAATAAATCATGATATGGTCTGGTGATATCAAGGCCTAACTCTTCCATGACAGCTGTTGGCATCAGATTGTGGCTAGCCCCAGTGTCTAGTAGGCAGTTGTGGAGGATTTTATCATGCATGGTCAAGGAGACATAGAATGATGGAGAATTATCATCAGCAGGTTCGGTCATGGGGCTTAGCATAACTACAGGTTTATCATCTTGCAAATTGACAGAGTCAGTGGAGGTTCGTATGGCTTCCAACTCAAGGGCCTCAAGGATAGGCTTCCTAAAAACTTCACTATTTACAAGTTCTAACAGAGGTACATACATTTTTAACTTCTAGACTTCTGATTCAAAGCTAAAAGGGGAAGGGGACTTTTTAGGACCTCTTACCTCTTGAGCTAGTGCTTTGAGGATGATTGGATCAACTGCTGGTCTTTTATGCCTGATATTTTGTGACTTTGTTGGGGCAACAGCTTTTTGGGCAAGATTCTCCTTGACATTGTTTGCTTTTGACCTCAAATTGTATCTTTGCTGCTCATCAATTTGTAGAACAGCCTCTCTGTCCCATTCTTGACTAGTTTGGTCCTACAACAATGACTCTTCATGTGCAGCCAATGTCAATAATGCAGCATTTCCTTTATCTTCCATACAATGAATTTCATCCTCTTCTTCGAGTTTCTCCTCCTCCATGACTATGTTTTGGAAAGGAGCCTTGACCTTTTGTTCTTCATTTGATTCTTTACCCCTCTGCATGATTTGCAATTGTTCATTTGCTCTTCTAAATGGATTTGGATTCCTTGGAGCAAATGTGTTTTGCAGCCTTGTCTTTCCCGAGTTCTGCTCAATCTTCAGCTTAGATGTCTCAGCAGCCAATGACTCTATCATTCTAGTCATTTTGTCTACTTAGGCTCTAAAGATGAAGCAGAGGAAGAAGAAGCCTCACCTCTCTGCCTCCTTCTGTTAGCATGACTTTTGAGCTTTTTTGCAGCCATAATATTAGATTCTACTTCTAGGGTTGCATCTTGCATATAAGCTAGAGTGGCACATCTTCTTTCTCTCAACAACAGGCAGAAATTAGAGTCAAAAGCATCGACATAGGTAAGTTTGGTAGAGGTGGGGGTTGGATTTACTTTAGCTGGTATCTTACTATACATACAATTGAATCTTTTATTAAAATCAGGCAAAGATTCCCCATTTTCCCTCTTCAATTTACCAAACTCGGTATGGTAATATAGCAAATCTTTTTTATCTCCCCAGTGCTTCAAAAATACATCATCTAAGGCTTCAATATCGGCAATAGATCTATGGAAAAATTCTCTAAACCATTTTCTAGCCTCTCCATCAAGGCTCTGGACAAAAACTCTCATCCACACATCATCTTCACTGATATCCAAGTTATCAGCATAACTATAAAAAGATTCAAGGTGTTCTTCAGCTATTACCCCCTCTGTACCAGTGAACTTGGGCATATACTTCTGGTATTCTCCTATAGGCATGGCATTCAAAGGAACAGGAAATACTAAGGGCCCATACCTAGTAGTTATAATTCTTTCCATCTTTGTGGGAGCTTGTTGGCCTGCCATGACTGAGGTAGGTGGAAGGATACTAGGAGACTGGATGGTGGGGAACAATGTAATGGATGACAGAGACAAGGGAATATGATGGACTGTATGGGAGGCTTTCTTTGGACTGAGATCCAAAGGGGAACTAAAAGAACAAGGAGCTTTATGAATATCTGAGGGTATTTCTTTACTAACAACGTTACGCTCTAGATCTTCAAAATGCACATTCTCAACTATAACCTTCTCTTGCAGAGATACATAAGATTTCTTGGGCTTACCTGATCCTAATGCTCCTTTCTGTGATGTTTTCGTCTACTTAACAATCTTCTCAGGGTCAGGCACTGTGTCAACTAGTGATTTCTGAGGATTTCTCCGGGTATGCCTCACAAACTGAGCCAAAACTGTAATGTGGAGTCGCCAAAGGTTGGTCCTCCAGTAGATTTTCCAGGTAGATGATTACAACCAGAAATGTGTCCAAACTTTGTCTATCATCAAAGCTAGAACTGTGTCATTTTCCCAAGGAAGTTGAGCTTCAATCTCTTCTCCCCGGAAACGGCACCAATTAATGTTATCACCCCAAGAAACTCTCTTAGGTTGTATCTCAGAGATGCTCGGGAAAATTACAAACTCAACATGATGTTGGGAATGGATGAATGGAAGGAATGATGCTTGTTCAAGCCAGATAACCACTCCTACTTTGCTTGACTCCAGACATGCGTGAACACCCCCAGACTACAAGGCTTTAAACCACCAATTACTCACAGTTTAAGGATTTGTTGAATCATGGAGAATACTGACCACACCAGCAGATGCACGGGACCCTGTGATGGCCGGCTGCAACCAGTAAAGAGGTCTGCAAATCTATTTCATAATGCACAGACAGGATGACAGCTCTCTGTCACTAGGTAAACAGAAACCGGAATAACGCATTCATTGATACATACAAGACTTTAACACAGAGGTAGGATGATAGCTACTCTAATGCTAAATATCAAGAGTTCATGAAAACTGCATAACAGGAACAACTTAGAATAGAATAGAAGTAAAAAGTGAGCAATTAACAGCAAAAGAAGCTTGTATTAGCTGAAAATGAACACGAGACGCTACAAGTATCAAAGCAGTTACAGTCTCCATAATTTTAACCTTACATCAAGATAACAACCTTCATCCCTGATTACATCTTGTTTCTGGGTATATATATAGTTTCATTACAAAGATATTATGCTATTCTAGGCATGGAGGGGTCATAATTGACCACCAACCGTTTTAACTGTTTGATGAAGTCTCTGGTGTAATCTGCATGCTTCAGTGAATGAATTTAATCTTCTCGTATGCTCTGTTGTCCTTCTCGAGTAGGTGGAGTGTCGTAAGGAGGAAATACACCAAGTACAGGTAGATGGTCATCTTCGTCCTTCGGGTGCATGGCATGATCAGGGTGAGTGGACTACATGGCGAATGTACAAGCAGGGTGGAGGAGAGACATCAGCCGTTGGATTGTGCAAATGGACAGAAGACAGTGCTTGGAGGGAAGTGTTGGGAGGAAATGGGAGCAAAGTGATCGTAGGCCATTGGATCTTGGGTGGATAAATCCAACAGTCATCGAGCAGAAGAGATGTGCAGAGGTTAACGAGTGGGGACTACATTTTTCGCAGTAGCGGTATTGATTGCACCGCTTTTGAGGGTTGGGCAGTAATCATAAAACGGGGTGTGATCCCATTCAACGCGTGATGTGTGGTGGAAAGGAATAAACAAAACCACTATTGATCGCGAGTTATCGTGTGGTTAGTTTGCGAGAGAGGGAGGAGTGGATGTCGTCCGATCACGGCGGGGATGATCGGACGGTGGAAGAGATAATCATGTGGATGATTCATTGAATGTGGTGGGGACTGTTATATTATGGTGCGGTAATCAACGGCTGCAATCAAAAGGTGGCTATGAGCTACGGAGGTGCAGGGACATGTGGTGGCGGTGCTATGGAGCTTTAGGCTTAGCTCTTTGGGGCTTGAAGAAACAGGGGCTTATGTCAAGCTTTGGAGGAAAAACAGAGATGGTGGGAGTTATGAGAGTGTGAGCAGAGTGAGCAGAGTTAGGGGAATGAGGAGGATGATTGATACGAGTCTTCTTTGAACAGCAGCAACACGACCAGGCCTGCATTTGACTCTCAAAATGTCCAAGTAGTGTAGCAGAGCTAACAGGGTTATGGGGCTATAGAGTTACGGAATGAGGGTCAAAGGATGGAAATGTGACTAAAAGTGGATGACATTTTGGAGACCCAACAGACCCCCCAACTCAAGATGTTGCATGTCCTCATGTACTATTGCATTGATTCCCTTAATCATAAGCTGATCTTCTTGAAATTTTTTGCTTCTTTATGAGCTTTGGCTTTATATTCATTCTCTTTTAACTTTGCATAATCATATCATTTGATAACTTTATTCTTTTTGCAAAGTTTACTTTGAAATATATTTTATTGCAACATATATTTTTTATGGTTGGTTCTTGTGTGACAACCAAAATTTTATGAGTATTGGTTCTTATGTAACAATACTTTTCTTATTTTTGTTGCATCAAAATACTTAAAAACATTGAGAATTCATTTTTAAGTCCCATAATGATTTTCAACCATTTAATGTTGTCATAAATTGATCATTTAAAACATATAAACTTTTGGAATCAAAATGCAATAACAGTTGATTGGGAAAAAAATTTTGGTTAGGATGAAATGAAATGTGACATGTGACATGAAATATGAATATCCCTTCCCCCCAACTAAAGTTGTTTTAAGTTTTTGGCAAATAAGAAAAGGAATATAAATGAGATGAGAGATTTTCCAAAATCATAATTTTAGCATTTAAGGAATTACATGATTAAATATTAGAATAGAGGATGAAATTGGAATCTTTATTGCTATGGTTGTTGAATTCTGAATTAATTCAAGCTGCAAACTGCTGAAATCATGTAGTCTTCATTCAGTCCCACTTAGTGGCATAATTCTTATCTATGTGAATAGATGTGTCGATGTCAAACATAAAAAATAAATTGTTGGATTACTGGCGATTAATGAATTCCATTAACCAACACAATACTACTCACCATTGATATCAATGAGAGTCAATATGCCTAAGTACATCTTACTAGGTACAAATAGATGTGACGTAGTCAAGTCACCTAGAAGATCTGAAGAACAGAGGGCATTGATGTATTCCCACTATTTAATGGTGGGAGAGCTTTCCATTAAGGCATTCAAGCCTCAAGGTACTTCTAAGATCTCTAGTCTTGATACCATATTTGGTGCCTGGGTCCATGGGTCAAAACTTGTTAGAATGGAGGCCTTAATGAATCCTCCATCATCTAACCCAAGTATGAAATAATAATTTGAAGGACTATAGATGGAAAATTTTCATTGAAGGAGGGTTTATTTGACAAAAAGAAAAAGGAAAACGGGGTGACTCAACTTTGTAAGGGAGCTGAATGACTTTATTTTTGGGTTAAGGGTGAGTGAAAATGAGGCAAGAAAGTATGAATATTGCAAAGGGAAATGAGCTTTTAGTAGCAGGGAGATGGAAATTTATCATTCTACTGTAGGCTTAAAATGTGTAGTAATGGTAAAATTGGTATATGTTATTTAGAAATGGTGTAGTGGATCTGATTTGACATCGAATGATCATGCCCTTCTGAAAGAAACTTGGTCTTTAAAAGGAATTCATGCATATAATGATATTCTTTCATCATCCTGGAACCAGCAAAAAATTAGAAATTTCTGCAATAAAACGTAATATTTTCAAGAGAGATGATTAATCTCTCTTCATATGATATATACACAAAAAACTCAGAAATAGTACTAATAAAACAAATTCAAAGACAAAAAATTAAATGCACTTATTGGAAAACAATACCATGGATCACCTGTTATTGTTTTGTTGGTGACTTTTTCATTGTGTTTCTAACCAAGTTTGATCTTCATACCTCTTCTCCATACACTTAATTCTTTATCAATAAACCATAAGCAAAATTTTCATAATCTATTGAATTGTGTTGAATCTGTAGCTACCAAAAGCACAGATTGTTGCATTGCATTGCCACTTTACTACTTGCAACTAGACTCGCATGGTGGTTTTTCAATTATCACAGTTCAATTTTTAATATTTGCAAGTTTGTATTAAATTTGAAGCCTATAACTATTTTTTTCCTTTTTCTCTAGCGATCCACCCTTGTCCATGATCCTGTGGATCAAGAAAATGCTCAAAATTCATAATTATTAGATCCACTTGAAACAGCGCCAAAGCATAGATATCATTGCCCTAACCTAATGCAATTCGTTTCAATGGAATCTGACTTCGGATGCTCCCAGAATCATGTTTTGTTCATCTTGGGAAACATCTAGAAAAAATGAATTTTGAACTGCAGGAATGCCTAGTCAGTAGTTTGTACGCTAACTAGGTCATGATTTGATAAGTTGATTGTACCTTCATTGGCCAATGAGTGATTAACGCTTGTCATGAGTTTATTGGTCAAAACGTGGCTATTTTTTGTTGGTTGTGATTTTGTTGTGGAGTGACACATGGGCCAACCATTGGTTGTCACATGGCCTCCTCGTGGTGGACCAAAATTTGTGTGAGATCGAATGATTTCCACATGGATCAAAACTGTGACCTATCGCCTTGTAACAAAGCTCTTTACCGTCCCACCTAACGTTGTTTCTTGTTAATAAACCATTCTAAATATCTATTTAAGTTTTAACGAGTGCACCTTTGGGGAAAGGGGCTAGGCTAAGGCCTAGTCACTGGCCCTCTAGCACCATGGGACTATGGCAGGGGCTAAGGGCTAGGCCTTAGCCCGACCCACGGTCACAATTTCGTGCCAAAAAAATTGTAAGGTGTCAGCACATAAATGAAAGGTGCCTAGCCCCAAGGCACATGGTGTCATATGACCACAAGTGTGGTGAAGGAATGGGGCCAAAAATCCGTTGGCCCTCAACCCCTATCTTAGGAACCCAACATGGTCATATGGTGCCACGTGACCATAATATTCAGAACTGGGGCTTAATGGATATTTTATCCATCCTACAAATTCCACTACCGATTTGGAATGTAGGTCAGGTTTTTGTGCAATTTCCACATTCAAAGTGCACAATCTAGGTTTAGGTCAAATTGTAGGATTATTAACAACAGAATTGGGCAAAAACTTTAAATAGTGATATTTTACTCAATTTTTGGCCAAATGAGGTGCAAAAAGAGTCAAAACAAGGGTTTTCGACAGTGTTGGATCCATTGGAGACATTAGTTTTTTTGTTTGAGCTTTGTAAAATCATGTAATTATACTTTTAAGTATGAATTTAGATCTCTTATCCAATTTTTATTGCAACATTTTAAAACTAACTTTATTCAATTTTCCTTTCTGATCTTCTAGGTCACAGAAAGCACAAGAAGAGAGCATACTCAGCGATATTGAAATTATTTATTCATTTAAAACCTGAAATTAAAAATACAAAGTGAAAGAATTTGATCTCTAACTTCAAATTGTGGCTCTCAAAACTCTATTTGTTCTCCTTCTTCTCAAAAAATCATTCTCTTTCCACATCTTCCTACAATTGATTAGTGAGATGGGTGGATCTTACTACACCACCAATAAATAAAATTTCAAATAAAATGAAATCTAAAAAATTAAAAAAAACAACATCACAAAACTTGGTTTTATTCATTAATTCTATCCTACTCTACTCTACTCTACTGGAAATAGAAATATTGTTTCAAGTGTATGCATATTTCCAGTGTAACCATGTGTGTAACAGGAGTAAAAAGATATTTGTGCTTCGTTATGAAAAATATGCACTAAAACACATCAAAGCATGAAAGATCGATTGTGACTTGATCCTTGATTGGAAACATCTTCAATAAGGCCATGACATTCCTTATTCCTTTCTTAGTTTAGATCATATTGAATATCCTCCTTTATTATGCATTCCTTAATGTTAGATTTTATTGGTTTCTCCCCATCAAAAGTATTGCATGATTCTTTAGTCCCTTCAACAGATTAACAAGAGGAATCAAAAGAGACTTGAAGATCTTCTTGTGGAGGTGGAGAGATAGACAATTTTTTGTATATAGTTAAAATATACTCTTCCTAAGAGGCACATATCCCAGTTGTTGCTAAGATTCGAGAAAATTCTTGGAAGAAAATTCTTCAAATTCTTAATTGTCTGTGAATTACTCCAACTGGTTGATAATTCTTGTGGTGCACATAGATTAGTACAAAGTTTTGAAAAAATATTGAAATCTAATATGCATCCAAAATTATTTTAATATGCTTTTAACCATGCATATAAGAATGAATGAAACTATCATGAGTTTCCTAAACTTTCAAAATAAGCAACTATGTATACCTCTCCAGCAACAGCAACGACGCCAAAATGTTGGGTGATTTAATTGTGAGTTAAATCCCTGCCATTATTTGTCAACCCAGGGTTCGTAGACTAAAGAGATATGCCTGTATTATATGTACTAGGTGGTTATTTATCATAATAACTTAATCTAATGCAATTAAAACTAATTACAAAGCAAATTAAATCAATCTAATCCAAACTAAACCAACCCAAACATGAAGAAATTGAAATCACACTTGCATAAAGGAAATCACATTTGCTTGAAATTGAAATCACACTGGCAGAATTTAAATCACACCACACTTGCATAAATGAAAATCACACCACATTTGCATAATTGAAATCACACTTTCTGAATTCAAAACACACCACACTTGCATAAATGAAATCACACTTTCTGAATTGAAATCACACTCACACTTGTTGAAATGAAATCACACTTGCTGAAAGGAAAATCACACTTGCATAAAATGAAAACACACTTGTTGAAATGAATGAAATAACATAACTACGCTATGTTACCGATATGTACAAAGGTGTGCAAATTGTGGTTGATCGGGGGCATCCATTCCTCAACAAGCACATTGAACAACTATCACATCTTGGAGATCAAAGTGGCAGTATGTATTTCATAAAATGAGTTACAAGATATTACAAGAATTCTATATCCTCACTTTACAAATCACATCTTGGATGGTACTTGGAACCTCCAACTAGTAACTAACAACTAATTAATATAACACCTAGCAACTTTACAACCAATAACTAATAACCCTTTGAATGAAGGGTGGACTTCCATTTATACAAAATTAAGGATAACTATTCAATAAATATAGATGCTTAAATCTCTCCTAAATCCACATTTATCTCTTGTGGTTACAACCAATCACCTAAAAATGTAAGATAGAAATCCTCTCAAAATTCTCTCATCTGTGATTCTTCTCCTTTGAATGTGCATAGTTAATGATCCACATCTTCTACAATTATTCCACAAATCTTCATGAGTAGGAATTTGAAATTCGAGTTTGTGGTTGGGTGGCCAAATAGGATCCTTCTAGAATCTCCAAGTAGGCCTAAAATATCAAAAAAATCATAACACTTTTAGATATATATGAAAAAATGTTAATTTCCTAATATTTAATGACAAATTCTCTTAAAATACTTAAAATAAATTATTTGGGAAATAGTAATGATAAACCCATACAATCATGAAAATGGTTACTTAATGTAGGGTTATGGGGATATAGAGTTACGGAATGAGAGTAAAAAGATGGAAATGTGGGTAAAAGTGGATGACATTTTGGAGACGCAATAAGACATGTGCTACCTCACTAGTTGAATAAGTAGTCCTTACTAGAATGAAGTGACCTACCTTTCTCAACTTTTCTACCACAACCATGATAGAATCATGTTGCATCGATGTCCTTGGAAGACCTGTAATGAAATCCATGGAAATGACCTCCAATTTTCACTCTATAATTGGAATAGGATAAAGCAACCCACCTTGATGCTTACACTCTAGCTTGACCTGCTGACAATCGGAACATCTCGAAACAAACTCTTCCACTTACTTCTTCAAATTTGGCCAGTGGTATAACTTCTTAACTCTTTTCAATGTCTTTTGATATCTTGGGTGACCTGAATATGGTTTTACATGAAACTCCCTCAAGATAAGCTTCTTGAGTTCTCTGTCATTTGACACATAGATCCTGTCCCTAAATCTCACCAATCCATCTACTGTAAGATGATAATCCACATCCTGATCACCTATACCATGTTGTAACCTTAGCATAAGCTCCATGTACCTACCATCCTGTTGTCCTTCCTGTAATATCTTATCGTATAAATTGGTCCCATATGAGCTCACAGCTGCAACATGGTTCAACTGCACTTTCCTGCTAAGAGCATCCGTAGCCATGTTCTCCTTTCCCTTAATGTACGTAATATGAAAGTAAAAATCACTAATATTAGTCAACCATCTGTCTTTCCTAGAATTTGGATTTAGTTGGTCAAACAAATACCTCAACCCATTGTGGTCGCTCATCAACTCAAACCTCCTTCCAAGAAGATAATTTCTCCACTTCTTTAAGGCATGAATAGCTTCCAACTCAATATCATAAGTCATGTAGTTCTACTCATGCTCATTTAATTTCTTAGACTCATAGCATATCACTTATCCCTTCTACATCAAGACTCTACCAAGTCCTCTCTTGCAAGCATTTGTACATACTACAAACTCTTTAGATAGATCTGTAATCTTGAACACTGGAGAATTTGTCAACAACTATTTCAACTACTCAAAATTGGATGCGCACTCTTACATCCATTCAAACTTCTTACCTTTCCTTTGTAATGATGTAATAGGATATTAAATGCATGAGAAGTTCCTAACGAACCTCTTCTAGTAACCCGCTAAGCCCATGAATGATCTGACTTCCTCAACATTTCTAGGAGTTTCCCACTCCATGATAGCCTTTATCTTCTCTGGATCTACTGCTATGCAATTGTTGGAAACAACATGTCCCAAGTAGTGTACTTTTGCCTAAAAGAAACTACACTTGCTAAGCTTAGCATACAAATAATGCTCTCCTAGAAACCTAGACACTGTTGTTAAATGCTTGGCATTATCTTCCTCATTCTTAGAATATATCAAGGCATCATCAATGAATACAATAAAAAATTTGTCCAGAAAAGGACACAACACACTATTCATAAAATGCATAAAAGTAGTTGGAGAATTATTCAAATCGAATGGAACTACAACAAACTCATAATTCCCATACCTGGTCTTGAAGGAAGTCTTTTTTATTTCCTCTTCTTTGATGCATACTTGATGATATCTTGATCACAAGTTAATATTTGAGAACATTGTTTCTCCCTTAAACTGATCAAACAAGTCGTAAATCCTCATAAATGGGTACCTATTCTTAATCCTCACCTTGTTCAATTGCATGTAGTCAATGCACAATCTATGAGTACAATCCTTCTTCTTCGGGAACAATATTGGTGCACCTCAAGGTGATACACTTGCTCTAATGTATCCTTTATCAAGAATTTCCTTCAATTCCAACTTCAACTCTACTAAATCTAGATTCCTCATCATATAAGGTGTCTTTAATGTTGGTGTTGCCCCTAGTACCAACTCAATTGAAAATTCTACTTCCCTGTGTGGAGGAAACACTGGAATCTCCACTGGAAACACATCCTGAAACTGTTGCAATAAAGTGTACCTATTAAATATTTATGCATCCTCAACATCCTTACCCTTGTCATTGGAAATATGAACTTCAAACATCAAATGCCCTTTCCTACAACTGTGAATAGCTTGCATAGTTGTGACCATCATCACTAATGAAGGCTTCTTCTTCCCCTGCAAGATTCTCTTCTCTCCTTTATCATCCAAACACTCAATACCCTTGTCATAGATATCTACCTTGGTCCTATGGAGATATAGCCAATACATACCCAAAAGAATACTATATGATCCAAGTGGCAGTACATTTAAATGTGTTGTGGTAGGAATACCATTCAACTCAAATGCACAAGCTCTTACCCAAGGATGAACTCTCTTCTTCGTACTGGTATCCAACTACACCAACCAAGACTCTACATGCACTTATTTTCTCAATCCACACTTATCCACCATGTCAGGATTAACATAACTATAATTAGATCCAAGATTAATCAAAATAAAAATAACTTGATCACAAATCTTACGTCCATCTCAATAATAGATGCCTAGGAATCCACCTTCCTATTTTCCACAACCACATAAATCCAAGGAATACTATGACCAACATCCCCAACTATATGTGCCTCCTGAGCATTATAGATTTGAGGTCTGCCTAACTAGTACAATGGAACATACTTCTTACGATGATCTTTGCCATATTTCCAACACTGCAATGGTGCTCTGCTATCACCTCTAGTCTGCTGCTCTCTAGGTTGCGGCACATGTCCCTTCTCAACTATATTGAACTTCTTGTAAGGAGCAACATTTTCTTTCTCACCTGCATCTTAAGGTCTTCCCCTCTTTGGGGGCCATTTTCCTTTGAATTTATCATTTCCTTTCAAGTCATGCTTAGGCTTATTTTTTCACTTTGACTTCTCATAACAATGCTTCAATTTATGGATGGATTCCTCTAACGATCTAGGCTCATCAAACTTAATCCAGTCTCTATATGTTGCTAGAAATCCACTGATGAATCTCTGAATCCTAGCCTTCTCCTCCTTGAAATATGGAACATACCTCAAGAACTCGAAGAATCTACTAGTGTACTCATTATTTTTCATAGAACCCATATGTAGCTTATAAAAATCCTTAGCTCTATCATCATAGTACTTCTTCGATAAGTACTTCTTCTTGAATATTTTCTTCAACTCATCCCAACTTAACTATTCTTCCTAGATACCTTTGACATTCTTCACATTCTCCCACTAGATATTTTCCTTCCCTTTAAGACTAAAAGTTACTATCTTATCTTTCATGTTCTCTGAGTAGTTATGCAATCTAAAGAACTTCTTCATTCCAAGAAACCATGCCTCCACATATTTTGGATTCTTCATCTCTCCATCAAATGTAGGAGGATTCACCTTCTTGAACTCCTCAGGAAAATAATCACCCCTCCTCTAAGGATGATGATGGTGATGACTGTAATGAAGTCTCCTAGATGAGGAACTAGATTGATGACCATACATAATAGTCTTCCTATCAAGTATGCATTAATATGCCACTCTAACTATGTCCCCTTTATCCAACCTAAATCTGGACCGAGATCTTCTACCATAGGCTCCATTATTTTTTTCTTCCTACTCTTGACTGGTTTTCACTATCCCTCTCTCTGTAACTCTGGCAAACTCTAGAGGATTGTTACATTAACCTCTGCCTACTTATCATGATCCATTCCAAGTATTTCCTAAGCCTCAACCAACCTATCATTGTCTGAATTGTAGCTTTTGATCTCTTCCCTCAAGCTCCTCAATGTATCTGCTATACCAGGAGAATACCCTTCTCTTTGCTGCCCAACTAATCTGTAGGGGGAGTGTTGGGATGGGGTACCCAGGGTCACCTTTAGGGTTAAAAACCCAAGTTTTGATGTAAATTTTGTCAAAGTATGTAAAAGTCTCTACAATTTGTGGATGTGGAGCACGTAGTTAATTAGGAGCAAAATTAGTTTTAGCCCACTATTTATGTAATGTTGAGTCGGTTTTGAGATCCACCGATGGTCCATGGACCATGGGGTTCTATGTAAAAAGCTACAAATAGGTGTGCCTTAGGGATTCTGAGGCATGTCTATGTTTGAGAGAGAAAAGAGGGCAAGTAAGAAGTAAGTATATAAAAGGATAAAGGCTTCGTAGTTGAGTGCACGAAGGCCTAAAGTAGAGTCCGCAGTTGAGTGTGTAGAACCCTGCAGTTGAGTGCGCAGGGTAGTTTGTGTCTGTAACACTATATTGAAGATCAATAAAGGAGATTGTTGAATAATTTCTGGGTTTATTTGTTTATTTCTTTCTATTTATGATTGTGATATATGTTGTGTATTAATCACTATACATAAACATGTTAAGTACTTTCGCAAATATTATAATACAATATGTTATGTTTCTTAAATACTTAAGTAGATCTGCGTGAGCTCAGATCTAGAGTTATTTTCTAATGCACGTATGCGGATGACTCAACTATTAAGGGTCCGCAAAGACCTATCTTAGACCTTTGCGAAGGTCTCAGGGCCATTTAAAAGAAGTTGTAGTATTGAGCCCTAGGGGCTTATAGATCTACACAAAGGCAAATCTAGGGTATTAAGAGACATCACACTAATCTCTAGATGCAGAAACTTGGTTCCAGCATCCCCCCATACTGCTTTTGCTGAGACTTCACCCTGTGCTACACAAGTTGATTTCGAAAGGGCCAGTTGTGTAGGTATTTGTTTGGCACAATTAACTCTGAACCTAGGTCAATACCCCCCTAAGCCAACAAATGGTTATGTTGTTGGGACTAGGATCTATTGAAGGAGATGTGTGATGTCACATCACTAGAATCCGATCAAGAAGGAAATTAAGAAGTGTTTGGATAGAAACATTCATGAATTTGTGGTGCAGGAGAGCACAAATCTACACCTGTCAAAGGAGCAGTGGTTGAATAAATATTTGTAAACATAAATACACGAAATTTTCTTCTACACCTTCCCGATCAAATTATACAAATGGATAGCTAAGTGGGCAAACAGCCAAGGGAGGTGGAAGCTTGACAGTCCAACAATGTGGACTCCAGAGTGAGTGTCAAGATTGGAGGCTTCTGAAGACAAGATCGTGTCCATTGTCAACCACTGGCTCGATCGAGTTATAGGAGGATTTGTTACAGATTTTGCAGTTGATACCTCAGTTAGCTATAGCAAAGCCTAGCGGTGCTTTTTCAAGGGATCACAAGGTAAGTACCTAAGATCTTTGAATACCTGGATTAAAATTATCTTATGTGAAAAATGGGTTATGCCATTTCCTTGATGTTCAAAGCTACGCAAAGTGGAAAGTTCTTCAGAGATTGAGAGAAAAAAGGTCCTAAATATAGTCTGTACATCGAATTGCCCTCGAGCGATGACAAGGGAGCGATATAGGCTTCACCACGGTGTGTTGTTCAGCTAATAAGACATGGTTTTTTGCAAATACATCAAACATCCACTCCACTACCACCTCCACCTCCACGCACACACCTTTGCCCACACCTCCACCACCACCACCATCGTTCAACATTTCGAATACAATGAAGTTTCCAATTTTCAAGGTCATAGGGAGTGAGGATGTAGATCAGCTCTAGTTTGTTGAGGATGTTGTGTGGGTAGCGCAGCAGATTATTGATGATAATATAAAGAAGGCACAATTAGTTACCACTCTGTAGGATCGCATGCTGACGTGTACATTAAGTGTTGCACTGATAATCCTTTGGCATTGTTAGCGAACACTAAGGCCACTTTGAACAAATAATTTAGTAAGCCTAAGTCTGAATCACTGTTACTAGTTGGATTGAAGGAGATCACGATGAAGGTTGATGAGGTGTCTTGGGAATTAGATCAAAGGCCGAAATGTGTGATTCACGAAGCTAGTATGCAGCTTACAGATGGTCAACACTATGAGTGGTTTATAGCTTCACTTCTGCCCCACCTAAGGATGGCTCTGTCACAGCAGAAGATAGGAACTTAATCAGAAGCCCTAGAAATTGCGATGAGGTTGCATGCGACACCTATGCAGGACGTGACCTTAGGGGTACAGCATATTCAATCCCAGTTGCAGAACCTCTGCTTGGAATTATAGATCTTGAAGAAAGAGAAGGAGACTAAACTAGAGGTGTGCGAGGAAGTCTAGTGCCTAAAAGGTAAAATATAGGGGCATGATAAAGATCATTTCCCCGTATTTGCAAACTATATTACAAGAGGGGGACCGATTCCCCTGAGACCAGAAGCTCCCGCACAATCGAGCATGGGGGCTGCGCTATGGTGTGCTATTTTCCAGGTGGCTTGAAAACACGTAACAGATAATTGTCATTTGTTGCAAAAGTTTGTTCAGGAACCACAAAATTTGCTCTGCAACTTCTGCAAACCAGTGGACCATGATGAGTGCCACTATCGCAGCTAAGATTTGATTATGGAAAGAACACCTACGTACCAGATGCAAGCGGAAACTCGGCCTCCAGTTCAAGGTGCAGGGGGAGCACATGGAGGATATCAGGTATGAGGAAGAGGCTGAGGAGGAGGAGGTCATGGTAGAGGTCACGGATAGGTTATTTTATACAACTATGGAATGACAGGGAACTACACGGGGGGCTATCAGAGTCAAACATGCCCATTGTAGTATCGAGCCCTAGGGGCTTATAGATCTGCGAAAAGTAGATCTAGGGTATTAAGAGACATCACACTGATCTCTCGATGCAGAAACTTGCTTCCAATATCCCCCTATACTGCTTCGATTGAGACTTCAGCCTACGCTACATGGGTTGTTGTCGAAAGGGCCAGTAGTGTAGGGTTTTGTTTGGCACAATTAACTCTGAACCTGGGTTAGGACCCATTAAGCCAACAAATGGTTTTGTTGTCGGGACCGAGATCTGCTTAAGGAAATGTTTGATGTTGCATCACTGGAATCTGACCAAGAAGGAAATTCAGAAGTTGTTGGACAGGAAGATTCACGAATTCGTGGCACAAGAGAACATGAATCTATGCCTGTCAAAGGATCTGTGGTTGGACAGATATTTGTATATGGAAATACATGAAAGTTGCTTCTGCACCTTCCTGTTCAAATTATATGAGTGGATACCTAAGTTGGCAGATGGCCAAGGGAGGTGGAAGCTTAACGGTCCAATAGTGTGGACTCCAGAGTTGGTACGATGACTAGAAGCCTCTGAAGATAAGATCACACATGATGTCAACCACTGGCTCGATTGGATTATAGGAGGATTTTTTACAGAGTTCACAGTTGATACCTCAGTCAGCTACAACAAAGCAGAGCAACACTTCTTTAAGGGATTGTGAGGTAAGTATCTGAGATCTTTGAATACCTAGATTTAAGATGATCTTGTGTGAAAAATGGGTTATGCCATTTCCTTAATGTTCGGAGCTACGCGAAGTAGAAATCTCTTCAAAGATCGAGAGAAAATAGGTCCTAAATATAGTCTGTTGATTGGACCCCCCTTGAGCAATGATGAGGGAGTGGTACAGGCTTCACCATAGAGTGTTTTTCAACTGATAAGACAGGGTTTTTCCATGGACACATCAACCATCCACTCCACCTCCACTACATACACCTTCACCCACACCTCCACCACCACCACCATCATCTAACATGTCAAAAATAATGAAGTTTCCAATTTTCAAGGGCACAAGGAGTGAGGATACGGATCAATATTGGTTTGTTGTGAATGTTGTGTGGACGGTGTAGCAGATTATTGATGATAATATAAAGAAGGTGCAATTGGCTACCACTCTGCAGGATCACATGCTGACTTGGTACATTAAGTACTTCTCTAATAATCCTTTGGCATAGTTATCAAACACTAAGGCTGCTTTGAACAAAGAATTTAGTAAGCCTAAGTATGACTCGCAGTGAGTAGTTGGATTTAAGGATATCACGATGAGGGTTGATAAGATGCCTTGGGAATTAGATAAAAGGTTGAAATGTGTGATCTGCAAAGCTAATATGCAGCTTACAGAAGGATAACACCCCAAGTGGTTTATAGCTTCACTTCTTCCCCACCTAAGGATTGCTTTGTTGCAACAGAAGATAGGAACTTAGGTAGAAGCACTGGAAATTGCGATGAGATTGCATGCAATGCCTATTCAGGATGTGAACTTAGGGGTATAGCAGATTCACTCCTAGTTACAAAACCTCTGGTTGGAATTGCAGAGCCTGAAAAAAGAAAAGGAGGCTAAGCCATAGGTTTGCAAGGAAGTCTTGTGTCTAAAATGTAAGAGTCAGGGACATGATAAGGACCATTGCCCCATCTTTGCAAATAATATCACAGGAGGTGTACCAATTTCCCTGTTAGGTGGTTGGAAAACACACCATGGATAATTCTCATTTGCTTCAAAAGTTCATCCAGACACCCCAACAATTGTTCTGTAACTTCTGCAAATCAGTGGGCCATGATGAGCTCCACTATCGCATCTATAAATTAATTATGGAAAGAACGCCTACATACAGGATGTAAGTGCAAACTTGGCCTCCAGATTGGGGTGCAGGGGGAGCATGTGGAGGATATCAGGGATGAGGATGGGGCCGAGGAGGAGGAGGACCTGGTAGAGGTCGCATAAAGGTTATTTTCTATAACTACGGAACACTAGGGCACTACGTGCGAGAGTGCCAAAATCAGACATGCCCATCATGTCAATACTACAGCCAGTTTGATCACACTATAGAAGAATGCCTTGTGTTGATTGCTAAGATGCAAGAGAAAAATGCACAGCCTCGGCAACCTACGTAGAACTTATAGATGATGAGAGATGATCTTCGTAAAGAAGATTAGAATCTGAATATAGTGCTGAGGAGTGAAATGAATATTAGCGATGACAAGGGAAAACAACCTGAAGAGGATGAATTGGTTTTTAAGGCACCAAAGAAGGAAGTGGGTTTTGATCTGGAGCACACGAAGGAAACATTTATGGAAGCCAAGAAAAGCTTCATTGAGGCCTCTACTTCAGGAAGCTAAAACAAAGTACCAGAAACTAGCATGCCTACAAAGGTTGGTCCCTCTATGCTTACCACATTCTTGGAAACCTGCATGAAACTATTGCATGATAGAAAAGCTGTGAAGGGACTGCAGGAGTTAATAAACAAATGCATTGGCAAAGAAAATGCCCCCGATGGACACCGCATGGTAAGAAAAATTGGCAAACATAAGACGAGAACAGGGTGTGATATGAGGCTCACCTCCCAGATAAGAGAATATTATATGGACCGGGTCATTCTAGATCTAGGGTCTCATGAGAACATTTTTCCTAAACAAACATGGGAGAGAATGGGGAGACTTGCATTGTAGTGATCTCCAATCCAGCTTAAGATTGCAAACCCACAGAATATCATCCCTATGGGATGACTACATGGAGTAACCGTCAATGTGGACGGTGTGACCACGCTAGCTGATTTTGAAGTAATATAGATCGTTTACGATAGAAATCCATGCTCCACGCTCCTCGGAATTGACTAGGCCATTGACATGAATGGGTTCGTCAACTTGAAGAAATGTACAATGTCATTTGAAAGGAAATCGCTTCGAGTTGTAGTACTGTTGCACCCTGCGGAAAGGTCACGCTACACTGAACCGATCCATGACTGTTGGCTTAGGGGGTCCTAACCCAGGTTCAGAGTTAGTTATGCCAAACAAATCCCTACACTATTAGCCCTTTCAACATCAATCCACATAGCACAGACTGAAGTCTCACCCAAAGAAGTATGGGGGGATGCTAGAACCAAGTTTCCGCATCTACAGATCAGTGTAATGTATTTTTATGACCTAGATCTTCCTTCATGCATATCTCTAAGCCCTTAAGTCTTAGCGTTGTATCTTCTCTCAATTGGCCTCAATGCCTCTGTGAAATTCTACGACTGGTTTTTCTGGACCCTAAACAGGAAAACTAGCTACTACGCACACCATAGATTACCCTTAGGTCAGTATTTACTCAGATCTACCTAAGAGTTTGATAACTTTAATAGAAAGTGTTATGGTCTTCGCGTAATCACTTAACATTAATTGCTTTCAAATAATAAGATGGATCAAGTAAATTCACACATCAATACTTCATTATTTTATAAAGACATCATTTCATCACAGTATTTATCGCAATCATACATAACATAAGTAAAGAGATAAAGCACATGAATTTATGCACCAATCTTCTTTATCGATCTTTAGTATGGTTTGCAAACTCAATACTTCCCTACACACTCATCTACAGGGGTCTACACACTCAGCTGCATATCCTTTTTCCCCTCTAACACTTACTTCTTTGTGCTAGACTTCTTCGTTCGTACCCATAGACAAAAACATAGATTTGCCTTAGACTCTCTAAGACACACCTATTTATACAATCCCATGGTCCACATACCATGGGTAGATCCTCAAAAACTAACTCAAGTTTACATAAATGAGGGTAAAAACCCTTTTTGACTCTTAACTAACTCCATGCTCCGCATCCACAATTTATGGAGACTTTACATCTTTTTACATCAAAACTTGGGCTTTTCCCCAAAACTAACCCAGGGGACCCCATCCCAACAAGCCCCCAACACAAAGGTCATGACTCGCACTTGAGTCACTCAACTGGTGCAGTTATCTTGCTATGAAAGATCCCCTAGCTCCACCTGCACAACTTCTACTTCAGTCGCGCTCTGTGTGGCTGCATGCTTAACCTGTTTGACCAGATGCTCTGTAGCTTGTCCTTCACTAGCTCACTTGATCTTTTGATGTGTGAGATGCAAATTCATCATATTTTCCTAGATTTTGGCTAATACTTGGTAGGCTTCATCCAACCAAGGAACCAATTGTGCCTTAACCACTTCTTCTTTTTTCAGCATTGCTTCCACTTGTGCAAGGAGATTCTTTGCCTCCTACAACTTGGCAAGGCACTGTGTGGTAGCAATGGAGCATGTCATCACCCTAACCTCTTCGCACTGCTGTTAAAGCTCGTGGATCTTTGTATTCAATATCTACACTGTGTGATCTTCCTACAGATTTGTCACCACTTCCATGGCATGTTCAAATAAATTTGTGTAGTTAATGACCGCGGCATCCATAGTGGCTATCCCTTCCTTGACAGAAGCACTGCGTCGTTCCCTGACTTCAAGCGGAGTCGAAGGCTGTGACTTAAGTTCCAGTTCCATGATTTTCATGTTGAGTTCAAATTGAACACTTTCTGCCTCTTCCTTTGCCTCACAGATGCCCATAGCTAGCTTTTGGATCTTGGCCTCGAGCGGTGCCTCCTCGGGTATGTGCAACTCTGTCACTGTCCTTAATGCCTCTGCAACCGTGGCTGCCAGTTGGGCACTCTGCACCTGGATTGTATCCCTCTCCTTCAAGGCCTCTATCTTCTCGGTAAACATTTGTTAATTGTTCACCCTGTACTTGTTGATTAAACTAAGAGCGCGCTGCTCCCGTGCTCTCAATTATGTTATCACACCTGTCTACAGCATGTGAAGATATTCATTGGGGAGCACTTCAATGTTGAGGCCGATGTTTTTGAAGGTGCTAACAATGATCTTATCATCAACCAACTCTGCACTAAGGGACCCTTCTAGTAGTGCAATCGACTTTCTTGACCAGCTTTTTAGCCTAACTTGTCCCTGGTTCTAGGCTCGTGTGTGCAGTGCTAACTTGTCCTACGCCCACCTAAATTATGTTGGTTTGGATCTGCAGTTTGCGCATATCCTTCTGAATATCTCATAGGGACTCCAAGTGTTGTTTCTCAAATTGTTGCAACAGTTTGATTGTAGTGTCGCACACTTTGTCCCCAATCTCATTGAGATCACCCTCTATCAGTGTAATGGGATCCAGCGGTGGCTTAGTCACCTTTGTCTTCTTCTAGGACCCCTCCTTCTGCTGTTCTTTGTACCTATTTACCCAGAATGGAGAGCTCTATCCCTCATCACCTCCACCACCCTACACTGACTACTCTTCCTCTTCAATTTTAGGTGAAGAGTATTTATCGCTTCTCTCATAGTTGCGTTGCTCTTGTTCAGGTTATTGTTTTGTAGCATGCTCCTTTTCCAGTCAGGCCTTGTCCTTGACCTCCTTCCTTCGTTGCACTGCCAACTTTTGTGTCGCCTGCTTCACTGCATCCTTCCTCTTTTTCATTTTTGAACTCTTTGTGCCTTTGCTTGTACCCACGACCAAGTCAGATAGAGAGTGCAAGTCTGCTGGCCAAAGCTTAATTACTTCCTAAATTGCATCATCCATGGCAAGATATGGAAAATCATACCACTTCTACTACAGATCCTTCTGCACCTGGATATAAACGTTGTGGAATTTTGCCTTTAATTCTGCATATTGTGACAATTGTTCATACACATTTGGGGACAACCATGGGCACTGGTTAATGGCCATGCAGATGCTCGCTTCCATCAAAACCTAGAAAATCTTTGTTTGTGACCTATGCAGGGTCCTTCATGGCCAAAAGGGAGACAAACTGTGCAACTTCCAGCAAACCTATCTCCAATGGAGAAAACTGACTATCGTCCCGCAACTCCCAAGAAACCAACACAATGGAGAGCAGAAACCACGCATAGTGGAAGGTCTCTCTCTCATATTCATCCTCGCGACAATTCGCAAGGAACTCGCTACATAAATAGCGTGACTAGTTAAATTGCACGCCCTCCATGCATTGTGTAGCTAACGAGATTAGGGTGCTAGAAACTCGTCCGCACAACACTTCCTCATGACCTTTCCGTCTAGTCTCTGGGTGGCAATTTTCACCACGAGGTTGTTGATGGATGTTATGGAGTACCCGTGTGGCTTCTTGAGAAGCTCAAATTTCTTCTTCATCTTCTCTACCAAGTCTCGCTCGCTTCTCTTTCCGCCAAAATCCTTGGCTAGATTCAAGCCTTCATGCGGTAGGAGGGTGATCTTGTGGATGAGCATGTCCATGGGGATAGGTGTGCCAAGCCATAAGAACCCATCATGCACCAGAGTCAGTGGTTGTCGTATATAGGTGTTATTTATGTTATAGCGGTGGTAGTGGGGCACCCACAATAGGTTCAATAACCCAGACTGCACGACTTCACAGATCCACTGAATTGTCTCCAATGTAGTGACACCAGAGTCTTTGTAATATACCCACTTCATCTAATTCTCCATCGTGAGGTGGTGGAACCTTTCATGGTCATCCAAGTCCCAATCATCCATCTTTAAGAGGGGAAACCGTTCTAGGCATGGACCTTTGACCTCACGATGACCTTTCATTTCTGGGATATTGATATTCCTTGGATCCTCATCCTCCCCTTCGACAGTCACATTACAGCATTCCAGCGCATGGTGCAGCTTGGTGCTCCAATCTAGTTGAACCAATTCCAAAGGATCCTGCAGAATTCTGAAGATCATTGCCTTAACCTCCTATAATGCCTCATCAATGCTTTCAAATATATATTCAAAACCAAAGATCATCAAAAAGCCTTCCCTTAAGATATCCCACTCCGTGTTATAGACATTTTTGGGCACTGCAACCCCAATCATAAATTTCCATAAATTGAGGGCTCCTAAGTCCCTAAAAGTGTTGCTTCACTACCTAAAGGAACAAGGTTAGCTGATTACATCATCTCCCAGAAGTTCTCCACTAAAAACTACTCAGAAATGGTCAAAACTAGACCATACTGAATACCCAATGTAGAGGGTGTGATGCATATCACCTTCCCAGTATAAAGGGTGTGATGCATACTAAATGGCCCCTTTGTAGGGTGCAATGGGCGAGAATGGACAAATGGGAGAGATAGTTTGCGAGGTGGAAGACCATGGAATCTTACAGAAACTTCCCCTCTAACACTTGCCTCTCTATTTTCGACCAGGGATGAGTAAGAGATCATTAGTCTCCAAGTGGAATAAAGAACTATCACAGAGAGGACACTAATAAAAACCCCAGATGATGACTCACCCCCCTACAATCATCTATATATGGATCCCTAATCACAGAGATCCAAAGGCTGGAATCTTGTATCTTGTAGAGAAGTGTTGTTGGTTTTCTGGTGAAACTTCATAGTGTTGGGTGATCTAAGATTTATTTGAGGTGAAGAAGGGATTTCTTGCTGGAGGATGATGCTGGGTCAGAACAATCGGTTGTAATCCTCTTGCCATTCTTGATATTAATAAAACTATTCAAGTTTTCCTCCATATTCTTGTATGTTTGATTATATATGCATTTGTCTGGTTAATACATATCTGGTCCTGTGTTATTTATGAATATAGATCTTTGTTCTTCGATAGTAGTATGTTGCTTTGATTCCATAGGTGCTCTTTGAAGCTGGGCAGACGAAGAAGAAGCGGAAAAGATCTATCAGGAAGGAGAGGAATCAAGTAAGGAACCAAGTGCAAGACTAAGGTTGATGTCCTTTGTTCCACTCTCCTCTATTTTCATAAAGGAAAACGAAAGTAGTCTTTACTTGTTTGTTTCTAAGATAGCTACCAGTCTTAGTGGGAATAGCAGCTCCAAGTGGACACTATTCTCGGTAACAAAATGGCGACTCTGTTGGGGATCGAATAGATTGTTTGTTAGTCTATATTTGTTTGTTTTATAAACTTACAAATGGGGCCTGAAGTCAAGCCAGCTAGCCTTCGAACTGCATTTGTTATACAAATGCAAAGTAGATCAATGCTACTTTAGTCTATCTTCAGGTTTTGTTTATAAATTGAACAATCGATCTACAAACATTCTAATTGCCCTAAGTGGTGGCTCTAGTAACCTCCTTAGATCAACCCCTGTGATTTACATTTACTGAACATCACTTACTCGGCCTAAATCCCTGAACTGAACTATAAATTGTGAGCAAAGACTACTTAAAAGTATCACAATGGTACCATCGCACCCTCCCTTCAAGGCAGTCTGTATGCATCACACTTCCCATGTGCAGTAGGTGCACTACATACTGGATTCCCTGTGTTACAGGTGCGATGGTCAGGGAAGGTTAATTTTACCTTTAGACTTTGGTTTTTCTTCACTCTTTTCAGTTCTATTTAGGAGTTTTGTTATCTGTGCTCAGTATATCTCTGTGAAAACCACCTTCTCTTCCATCATTCCACCCCTATTGTGCAAAGAACTGTAAGTGTTTTTATGTATTGTGTGCCATTTTCAGTTGTCTTTTCCAAGGAAGTAGCGTAGTGGAACTGTCGTTTCTTAATCTAAAAGTTTCGTAAGTGTCGTTTTCAGTCATAGAAGAGAATCCCATTTTTCTTGATAGTCGATTACGTTGTTGCTCTTGTATATGATTTGAATTAGTAGTTTTTAAAGTGTCGAAAAATAGTTTTCATTTTGAAATCGCAAAGTGTCGCCCTTATCTTCACTTCATTTTGAGAAGAAATTTGTTAAGTATTGTCGCTTTGAAAATAATTCAGATTTGCACTTAGCTTTCTTATCGTCATTTATACATTAAGAAGGCTGAAAACAAATGCATGCATGTGCATTTGCATTTAGGCTACTTGGTTTGATTTAGGATAGTGCATTTAGTGTGTGCTTTGTGCTCTTTGTTGAAAGACTCTCAACTTTCTTTCCTTAGTAGCTAGGATTTTCATTGCTAAAAGAAGATTAAACAGTTGTTTATCATCTTAGACTGCATTTTAGGAATTGTA
>APFE030594974.1:42372-67370 GCA_000404065.3 Pinus taeda | reverse complement strand
GATCTACAGTCTTTCTTTAGGTGTCCTTTCTTTCCGCATTTCCAGCACACTATCCCCGATCTAGACTTGGATTTTCCTGTCCTTGATTTACTACGATATCCTAAGCTCTTTCCTCTTTCCATTTTTCTTCCCCTAGACTCTGCACTGAAAGCATTACCCGATGTCTCACAGGAGCTTTTCCGTCACATTTCCTCACTAAGGATAGCACCGACAACATCATGAAACTTTAAAGTACTAGATTCAGAAACAGAGTTACTAATGGCCATTACTAAACCATTCCAACTTTCTGGTAATGAGCACAAGAATAACAGAGCTCTAAATTCATCATCAACGTTTACCCCTACAGAACATAACTGACTTGTAACAGTAATAAAATCATTTAAATGGTTTGCAACAGATCCACCTTCCGACATCTTCATATTAAATAACTGTTTCATAAGAAATACCTTGTTTGAGGCCGAGGGTTTTTCATATAGTTTCTCCAATGCCTTAATCAAACCCTCTGTTGTTGTTTCCTTTGAAATGTTGAAGGTGACCGATGCTGCGAGGCACAACCATACTATTCTGAGTGCCTTTCTATCGAGAAGATTCCATTCTTCATCTGTCATACCCATCGACATCTTTGTTTTTCCGCCCAATGGTAGGTATAGATCTTTCTGATACAGATAATCTTCCATCTGCATCTTCCATAGCGAGAAGTTTTTGCCATTACATTTCTTGACCCTAGACTTACCATCTTCCACGATTTCTCCCACTCGAACGAGGAACCTTTCTTTCCTACGAGTTTATCAGCCAAATAGACCTTCAGCTCTGATACCAGTTGTTAGAAAATTATATATTACGGAGCAATGGAACACATAAAATATTGCAGAAATATAAACACAGAAAACACATAAAACAAGAGAGACATAGATATACGTGGTTCACCCAGTTTGGGCTACATCCACCCTGAATAACCAGTCCTTCCTTTCTATTATCCAGCAAAATGAACAGACACAACCTACAGTAGATCCGTTGTAATATCCTCTGTTTTCTCTCACAGTCTCACCTCTCTGTTTCTCGCTCAGAGAATACACATCTATTACAGAGCCTCAAATACAATGCCCTCATACAAAGAGAGGGGTTGCCGTCTAGGGCAAAAAACCCTAAACTAAACATAAGTTCTACCGTCAGATCATCAGTCTAATGAACGACCTAGATTGACTAGAAATTACTATACTTTCACAAGGCAATTTTACATCTGTTTTTAGCTTCAAGGGTGCTGCCCCCGAGCCCCTGCCAGGGGACCGCTGGCCCCCGAACCCCCCAGCCGGGGGGGATTGGCCACCCCAGACCCCCATGGGGGGGACAAGTCCCCCCCGCACCCCCCCGCGTGGAGGGGTGTACAAACTTCATGGGGTATACATCCGGCTGAAACAAAGACCTCTGGAAAACCATGCTCCACATCCAACACAAAACCACCTATTGATAGCTTTTTGATGTTCCTTTATCTCTTCTAAACTACTATTAAAGTAAAGCACAAATGGAAGAAAACTAATAAGCAAACTAATCAGATCTACACTACTTGCAATGAAATAATTCTAAAGACAATTCAACCATTAATCTATGAAATCAATCTAAGCATATAAATATAAGAAGAGGAGCCTTTGCTATTAGGGTTGGGCACTAACTCAAGAGATTTAGCCCTCTGAGTGAAATCAGCCCTGGATCAAGGAAATGCTCATTCTCATTATCAAAACAGAAAATTACAAAACTTTTCACAATAACCTTGAAATGATTAACAAAACCCAGATTGACAATAAATGTGGAAGGGATTGAATCTATAACTCATATCTGAAAACCAACAATAACTTCATCACAATAAATTTAGACACGATCTTATACACACATTTACATAAGGTTATTGACCTATAGCCATCTAGCTTTTCTGGATGGTCTAATTTATTATTAAGTGAATTCAGGTCAGGCTAAGACTTCTAAGGACCTTACCTATCAACCAATACATCCAAAAATTCTAAAAGGTTCTCCCCCAATAATTCAAAGAAATCCAAATAAAATTCAGTAAGCCACCCATCTAGACTAAGACACTTGCCCTTTTGAAAGCACTAGAGTACCCTCGACGACTCCTCCATTGTAACTAATAAGAAAATGTCCTCATTTTCCACTTCCTCAATCATTCTAGGAAAAAAACAGAACGCCTTTAAAATTTCATTGGTATTGGCCCTCTCATATTCCTTGACGGTGTCTAGGAAGTGTGAACACCTAGAGCTACTAGTCCCTTCAATCCTCTAACTTTGTTCCCCTCTAGGTCCTTCAATTATCATATAATGTTTTGGCTCTTCCTAAGTTTGTGAATTTGTGGAAAATATTAGTGTTCTAGTCTCTCGAAGGCATCTATGTGGCTCTATTTTTAATGTGGGAACCCTTATCCTTGTCCCAGAAGAGCTTATTTTTCTAAAATCAGAAGTTGTCGGTTTTCCATAAAACCTATTAATGAAACAAACCAACAAAATTATCCTTATATAATACTTACAGACTATGTTCCACTATCTTGAAATGTCCCTCTTGGGTCTTGAACCTTTATGCTACCCAAGGCAACAATTTGTTTTCACCAACCTTAATGAGCTTGTCAATTATATGCAAGTTGAATCCTCAGAATGCACATCATTGGATTTCCATGAAGACTTCACTATCTCCTAGAATTCACCTTTTTTTAACACTAGGGATTGTACTTATATGGATCCTTCAAATTTTCTTCTTCCATACCTAGTTCTAGGAAAATTGAAAATTTATCATATCACCGCAAGGTATCCACCCATCACCTGAAACTTGTTAACTTGTCCTAAAAATCAAGATTTGCTACAAATCTATCCAAAGTACTCAGTGACCCTGCCCATCCTAACTTTGTCGTTTTTCCATGTGCGCTTCAATTCTAGTGGATTTATGTCTACCCATCTAATTGTCTCATAGTGATCAAGAAAAAAATCGAGCAACCTTTTATGGTGAGTAGTTGAACCATAAACCTCCCCTCTATTAAGTGTAAGGTTAAAGTCTCCACCAATGATTAGATTTTTCGTCTTCACCCACTATGCCAAGAATAACCTCAACCAAAAAACTCATTTATCATCTTAGAGGCCATAGACATTCAACAAAGTCAAAGTAAACAAAAAACTCTTACACCAAACCTCTATAGAGAGTCCTAAAAACACAACAAAAGAGTTGATTAAAGAAAAGTTCAGAGACGGGTTGGTGACAATTCCTCCTGAAGACCCGTTCACATCCAATGTAAGAAAATCCCAACCCACCAATAAATTTTTCATCTACCCATGCCCATATTTTTTTATATAAACAACACATATGGATTATTATAATATAACATCTGCTTGAGAGTCAAGTTTTTGGCCTGACCCCCTAGGTCTATAGACATAAGCTTCACGGGGTAAACTCAGCAAGAGTTTTATCTACTTTAAGAAGCCCATATATGAGTCATTGTTTACCATGAATCACTTCCTTAGTTTCTCATTCCTATGTTTTCTTCAAAGTCAACTTTTTTCCTATCCAAGACCCCCTAGCTCCTTTTGGGTGTCTTGCCCTAATCCTCCTAAGACTTGGGATTCTTACAAGGTCATCTAAGGCATAAGGTGGGAATGGCCTCCCCCATGAATCCTAGAAGCATGTGACCCTTCGAAATGCTCTTCACCAGAAAACAAACCCCCTGAGCACTAAGCCAAAATTCTTAGTCAGGTTTACTACAAAGGGGGCCCTCTCATGTAATTTGACACCAAAATCCAAGTGCCTTATATGGTTAGGGTTAACTGGCCCTAGCTTCTCAATGCAAAGCATGTCTACATCACCCCTAACTTTAGTAACTAATGTCCAAAACCAAAATTTGAATTTTAAGAGTAAGATGGAGAGGAATTACCCGACCCAAATGTCATTTGTTGCCATACAAGGTCTAGATTGTGTAGTTGTGATGCCAAGAATTTTAATGATCCCAAGGTGTCAAGAGGGTCCCCCACCAGATCGTCTCGAGAGTGAGATTCCATGCCCAAAGGGATTGAGATGTCGGCAACCACCAAATCCTATTGTTGTAACATATGCTCTCCCCCCTTCTCGACAAAATTCCTACCTAGTCTTTCTTCATTTCCAGGGTTAGATGACTTCTCTAAGAACTCCTTCACCTTTGTATAAGGAGATAACCCTTCATCCTAGTGGACCAAATTTTATTTTTGAAATTGATATCAAAATCTTGGATTATATGGTCATCGGTATGGCAATGCACACAATAGAATATGAAGTTCACATAGCCAAGTATCTATGTGTAGATCTTATTCGTTATCACCATGTCCAAGGACTTGCATAACCCTTGATTAACATCAATTTTGACCAATATTTTTTCTACTAAACTGATATTACTGGATTTATAACTATCATAAGAGAGAATTAACTTACCCAAAGTATCCCAAATATCCTTCAATGAGAGGTCCAACCAATGTTCGATCAACAAGCTTGACAATTTAATCCATACCCATGTAAACTTCATAAATTCATCCTTTGCATCAAAACACAAGTACCATTGTTTAAGGGATACATATGCCCTATCCAAAAACCAATATTCTTTTAATAGCTTGTGTGCATCCTTATCAAATATGAAGATAAACCCTACCTAGCCCTTAGTGAGTTGATGAAAAATTGGCCCATAGCCCATAAAAGCCACATGGTTTTCCTAGATCCAATCATTTAATCATCTACCGGAGAGTCTTCAACCTATGAATTTTCCTACGAGCATCTTCTTTGCCAATAACTCAAGCTAGTTGATGTTCATGTCATCTCCAGTTACCAAAGAAATGTCACCCTTGCATGATTTTATCACCCATTTCTTCTTTCATTTGTAAGCTTCCCCACCACGTGGAACCTCACCACCCCACAATTTTCCTACCAACACTTGGGACCCAATAATCCCTATGTTTGTCTTGTCTACTCTCAACACTAAAATTCAACCATAACGTACTATCTGTGGGCAAGGAACTCCTTTCAAGGTGACACCATTAATGCTCTCATATAAGCCATTACTGCTCACTAGCAAGGTGCTTAGGACCTTGTGATTGTCATCATTCCTCCTCAATGTGTTGACAGGAAGAGATGTTGTACATGACCACTAACCTTCAATAAAGTCCACATGACCTTGTGCCAATGAATTGGTTGACTCTCCACCTACCACTAAATATGGAAATGGATACAGAACAAACCCTAAATAACTATATTTGGAAATCTTTGAAAACCAATATTTTAGTGCCACCCATGGTAACCAAAATGTCCTCCATTAGGGAGTTCTCCAAATAATTGACAAATTGAAGGTGGTGGTCCATGTAAAAGTTGTATTTCTCATTAGTACCATCTCCATCATGTTTGATTGTATTGTATGGTTGAACGTTCCATCAATTATATAATATTACACCAAAATAACTTCGTTATTATTCTTGTCGCAATAGGATATAACACATTCAAAAAATGCATTGACCGAAATTCTTTTAATTGGACCAAAACATTAAAGCCCCATCTGTAATGTTAACCTTATAATTAAAAATTAATTTATTTACTCGATTATTTTAAATCTATTTTTTTAGGTTGTGATTGGTTGGCTTCGCTATAGTATTATTAAGTCATGATTGTAGAATACAGTTAATAAACCAAGGAATTAACTTGTGGCATCTCCTTCGCATGCTTTACAACCTCTTCCACTCTCTTCAGACCAACGGTACTTCTTTCACCCGAACAAGAATTTATTCTGAGTTTGAAGGCTTTTCTGCAATGTAAGTGCTTCGAGTGGGAGATGTCTTGAATCAGTGAAGTTGTCTTTTGGAGTCTTACTCTCAAATTTCAATCTCCTACCTGCAACAAGTACAATATCAAGCAAACTCCTGCATGCAACAAGTACAATATCAAGCAGGGGGAGTTTAGGGTTCGAATCCCTAAATGAATGCAGACATTTTCAAAATTTTCTCTTGTTCCGGGTATTGTTCTGATTCGCAACATGGAATCTAGTAGCAAGAAAGGGTCATTCGTGCTGAATTTATTCGTGATGAGGCACGGAGAAAGGATGGACAATTACGATCCGGAGTGGATTCGCTCGGCATAGAGGCCCTGGGATCCTCCATTAGCCGACGCTGGCAAAATAGATGCTCGGGAGACAGGCGAAACCTTGAGAACGCAGGGGTAGAATATAACTAGGGTGATTTGTTCCTAGTGCTTGCGTTGTATTCAGACTGCGACCGAAGTCATTATAACTCTCTGCGTTCTGCAACGAAGTTTGAATATGGTTTTCTTTTAGGTTTTGCTTTGCAATGGCATATTTATTGAACTTTCTTGTGGTCCCCTCACTTTACCGTGTTGACGTCCACAACTATGATAATAGCTCCAACTTGGATTTCCAATATTCCTTATTAACGTTCCCCACTTTTATCTTCTCCATTAAAGTCGGTTATTAACGTTCCCCACTTTTATCTTCTCCATTAAAGTCGGTTGTCTTCTCCCGCGTACGGCGATTCTCCCATGTGAAGAAATCACGGGATGAGAGGCACTGAAAGACTTTGAATGCCAAATTCCTGAAATTAAATTAAAGGTATATGTGAAAAGGTCTGTAATTCATATAAGTCTCAAGATATTTTCTGTTTGACGTGAGATCTACGGAAGACTTGGAATTCATGATATGATATGTCTAACGTGAGATCTACGGAAAGACTTGGAATTCATGATATGATAGAAAGGGGAGAATTTTTTTTAAAAGTTTTTGATATCAAATTTTTTTTTTTTTAACAATTTAAAATATTGTGAAATATTGTAGTATTCGTCCACAACAAAAAAAAGTTAGTAGTCTTCCTCTATCAATTATTGAAATATTGTAGTCTTCGTACACAACTAATATCAATTATTGAAGTTATAATAATGTTGATGGTGCTTATATAAGCCATTCGAATATACAATAACTTATTTAAATGGCTAAACCTATCACATTACATATGTTTTTTTATTTAAAAACATTTAGTAATTATATTTTATATTTTAAAATTAATAATTAAATTATTTGTAAAATATTTTATTATATTATTAATTTTAAATTAACTTTGTCTATTTTTATTTTAATTAAAAAATAATAAATAATTTTTTATGATTCAAATTTATATTTTGAAATTTTATGATATATAAATTTATAAAGAAAATTAATAAAAAATGTCTTAAAAGAATAAATTGAGAATATAGCAATAATTTATATTTTAAAAATAAATATAGGATCTCAACGATTCAAATTTGATCAAGATAAGATATGTGGTGCAACACTTAATAATACACAATGGATAACATAACATATACAATGATGACATCTCATATGAAACCATGTGCAAGTAGCATATACAATGATCACATCTCAAATGAAACCATGTGCAAGTAGCCTATAGTCAAAACTCGTCCCACAAAGATAGAGAAAGGACCTAGAACAATATTGAACATGATCATGGAAAAGATTGAGGTTGTTGAGAAAAAGCAATTTGCAAATTAAATTTGATTTGACTCATTTTTAACAAACTCTCCAGGACCTAGTAAACTTACAATCAAAATGCATTTGAAAGAGACATCGAAAATTACTAGGAGGCGTCAATGTTATGAGACAGGGAAGGAGGTGGTTCACTCATTGTAATATGTTACTTTGGAAAAACACTTCTAACATTCAAGGTTACAAATAGATGCATGATTAAGATGTTGTAGGGTTTTCATGCGAGCTTTGGACACTAGACACGGGGCCTCTTCCTATTAATGTGAAGGAACTTAAAGTAAGAACTATTGAAATTGTTGCATATTGGATTGGGAAATAGATATCTAGTAAATCATCAACAATGGTTAAACATCACTAGAGGAAAATGGTTAAACATCTCTAGTCCTCACAATCCATGAGTGTCAAGCATCTTTAGCCCTGATAATTCATGAGCATCTAGACATAACCAAGTAAATACCTAAAAGGAAAAATCAATTTTCCTCTAATATCGTAATAGGGCATCAGAATATATAAAGTCGTCCTCAATATTAAGATTTAAGAAGTAAGTTTGGAAAATACAACATTATTGACAAATATGGTTACTTGTCTCAATGAAAAACTAATGGGAGCAAACTCTACACTAAGTAAGAGGTAACCTTAAGCTGCAAGGGAGCTAGAGTTTGGTGTACCCTAGGCATAAATTGTGCCCTTTTTTGCACTCAAGATATAAGTCTGACTAGCTTTGAATTTTGGGAAAGAACAACTCTCTAAGATTATAAATGTGGACCCAATGTACACTCTACAAGTCTTAAATGAATTCCTTTGTTTATTTTTCTCTTAAAGAGATAAGGAACATCCATTAAAAAACGAGGTGAAGCAAGGAAGAGAATCTTGCATATCACCTTGAATCGATCCTATGGTATTCATGCTTCATAGAGGATTTGATAGAAATACACGTATATATTAGAAGACCTCTTTGTGAGTTTCCCATCCCATTGAGTCTATGTATCATCATGATTACATGAAGTATCATTGAGGTAATCATTGGGGTTGTGCCATTCTACAATAATCATATCATGAATCATTGATCTCTTTTCATGAAGTTGTTTGGATAATCGTCATGATAAGCACTCTCTCCCCTAAATGTATGCCCTCCTCATCCCCCAAATCTTATACCCATATAGGAGGGTAGGTGTGACGAATGGTTGAATGACTCGAAGCCTTGACTGAATGTTCTTAAATTGACACTAAAAACATTGGTTTTCAAGAGTTTTTAGAGCCACATATCCCTTACTAAGTCAAGTATTTACTACTAGAGTCAAGCTAAAGTTTGGTCTAGAGAAGACAACCCCCAATATACATACGAGAAAAACTACTACAAGCCTCTTACCTTTGTATGTAAGATTCACATCTCTTGACTTCCTTTTAGGGATCTTAAAGGCCATGAATTTTGTTTTCCTAGGTTAACCTAACATTGATGAGTGAGTGTCACAAAAGGAAGTTAGGATTTTAAGTTGTCTCTAGATCCCCCTCACTAGGTGCAACATGGGGATAATGTCATTTACAAATAATAAAATATTGATGGATACTTTGATGAGAATGAAACCATCTAAGGTAATCATTGACTATGTTATGATTCCTCTATTTTGTCATTGGAAAGTCTTAAAAGTGTAGGAGAAAGTGGGCATTCCTGTTTTACTCCTACATTGATCTAGACCTCCTCTATTTATTAGTCCTCATTTAAACTATGCCAACAATGGCTTTCTAAAGTGTCATAACAATCAATACTGCCAAGAGTGGAAGACCCAAAGCCTTAACCCTATTCGTGAACAAGTGCCATGAAATTGTATCAAATGACTTGCAAAATTCCAAAAAGAAACAATGTACTTTACACTCATTGGCCTTAACCAAAGTAAATATATGATTATTAATACAATGGTTCTCCCCAAATCTTATTCATCCTTTGGTTGTCATCCTCTGTCTTTATGCATATGGAGATGTGAATATCTAAAGTTGTGGCAAAGATCTTACCTAGGATATAGCCAACCATAACAATGTACCCCATATCTTGTTTCTCCTTTGGTTGTCATCTTCTTTGCCTTTGTGCATATAGAGAAGAGAGTATATAGGGTTGTGGCAAAGATCTTACCTAGGATATGACGAACCATAACAATGAGGTTGTTATTAGGATAATTATGGTCTCATGTAAAAGTCATAAATGATACTCAAGGTCTAAAAAATGTGAAAATTCATAAAGATCCCATAAAATTAAACATGTTAGCAATATACACTACTAAATTTAAAAAACTATATATAATAAAAATAAAATAAAATAAAAACGAAATAAAATTTCAATTCAAAAAAACAAAACAAAATTCCATTTTCCCTTATAATCCACTTTTAATCAATCACATTGTAATTTAAACCATCTAAATTCATAATAATATAAACAAAATAAAATAAAATTTCACTTATAATCACTTATAATCAATCACATTATAATTTAAACCATCTAAATGGGTATACTTACCTTAATCAATTTTTTGTATTTATAAATTTCATAAAACTCTATTAAAACAAAAATTAAGAATTATTTAAAACCCATTATCATTAATTGTGACTCGACATTGAGACCAATTACTGCTAGTTTATAATTTTTATATAGTTGGTGTTCAAGGGGTCATCTAATATAATATAATTAATATATATATTATTTTGAATATTGTTCTTAATATAATATTACATTAATACAAATTACCAGGACATTGAGTTAGAATATCATATTATCAGATTAAAATAAAAATTGAAAAATATATATATTTTTGATAAAAGCAGTTTAGTTAATTTCTAACTTTAATTATTAGTTAATTAATTTCTAATAATGTTTTTAATAATTATTATTATAAAATTATTTGAATAAAATCATTGTTTGAATATTAATACATAAGAAAAATATTTTACAACAAAAGTGAAATAATGACACTAATCTCATACATGTATGCACAAATTTATGTATGCCTTTAAATATATTATTTCGTTAAATTAATCTTCATTATATAAGGGCTTCCTTCTTAGGAAAATGGCCCTCCGAGGAAAGGTATAAACAACAAAACCTAGAGTTATTCTAACCGATCAAACCCTTTGTAAAACTTCTCCTTCAACATTGTTTGTTGTTGGATCATTCTCCCTTGCTATCCATTGCTCTTCCTCCTTAGACTCTACACACTTGGATGAATATCCTTCTCCAACCAATCACTGAGATCTCACTGTCTTATTGTCTTGTTCCCTATAGATGTGTCTTTTCCATTAGCTTAGACTTCTTTTTATAAGTTTGAGGTATTGGCCAAATTCACAACCCTAGTCTCCAAAGTGATTGATGATTGAGATTAGATCTTAATGTCATTTGACATGAACAATTGAGATTCATTTATTTCACTAATGTAAATAACAATTTGCATTTCATTAGATTAACTCGCTTTTTCTTGTAAAAGTCATTTGCTTTAATATTTCTATTAATTAAAATAATTGTTAAGGTTATAATTCCTTTTGGATGACTTCCACTTGTCAAGACACTTAGAATTGTGTGGAAGTACTTGTCCAGTGCTACTATCATCAACACTCCCTCTTAGTGAGGAAGATACTTCTAGAAGAACCATATGTAATTAGCTTCCCCTTTGACCTTGGCTAAAATGTCCCATGCATCATCCTTCAACATGCATTTCCTCCAAAGCTATTTATTTGTTGACTCCTCAATGATGTTAGTCATTAATCTTAGGTAGTTCAAAAACCTCTTAAGAGGCACGCTCTCCTGAAATGTGCTCCTAGGAGCCTCCACATGCTTCTTAGCATCTCTTAATGCCTGCTCAAACCACCTAGGTTGTCAGAAGGAACTAGAAGTAGCTATTATCTCCTCCCAACCTAAAGGTTGAATCCCTAAAGTGGAAGTCTATACATGTTGTTCTCCCTTAGGAGTCTCATGCTCTTCATCCTCTGTGACTACCGGTGGAAACTCATGAGACTTCCTAGATGCCAAGTTCCCCCCTAAATTAACATCTCTACTCAAAACTGTCATCCTCTGTGTTGATATGAAGATCATGTAAGGCTCCATCTTTGTTCTCTTCTCCACAAACACATGGATGTATTCTAGGAAACCAATGATCCTTAAATGTCCTATCTATTGCTCCACTCCTATGAATTCCTCCTTAAGAGTATTTTCCCCCAATATCCTCTGAGGACTCATGTTTTACACATATACTATAGTGTTGCATGCCTTTTCCCCAAAAACATAGATGGATCATGGTCACGTATCATTTCCTTGGCAAAATTGATTATGGATCAATTCTTTCTCTTCACAAGCCCAATCTATTGAGGGTTGCACAAATTTGTCATATCCCTCTTGATTCCTACCTCCTTGCAGAAATATTTGAAGTCATTGGAGGTGTACTCTTCCCCATTATTTGACCTCAATACCTTGGTTTTTCATGCTTGTCTGGTTCTCAGCCTAAGTCTTGAAATCCTAAAATCCACTAAAGACCCCATCCTTGGTCTTCATGAAGAAGATCCAAGTTTTCTTGGAATATTTATCAATAATATTGAAATAGTATAATGCTCCTTGCATTGATTCCATTGACATCAATCCACACACATCTAAGTGACTTAGATCCAAAATCCCCTCAGACATAATCTCACTAGAAGAAAAAGCATCCTTAACATTCTTACCAAGTACACACCCTCTATAAACACCATACTGCTCAGCGTTAAACATTGAGACACTAGGGACACTCTCTATCAATATTAGGAATGCCCTATGATGCAAAGTGTCCCATTTTCTTCTACCACAACCTGCACAGGTTTTCATTGTCATGTACCAAAGCCTAAACAAGTTTTCCCTTCAACCTATATAAGTTTCCCTCTCTAACCCGAATGGGCACTACTATGTTTGGGCTAATATCCTTTGGATGAATGAGCACTTTCATACTTCTGAACATTACCTCATATCCTTTACCCTCAATCACTAAGATTGAGAGAAAGTTATTATTCAGTATTGATACAAATAGCACATCATTGGCTTCCAATGTTCCTCCTAATTCGAGCTAGAATGATTCCCTGTCACTTTTTAGACACAATACCATACAATCACATGTAACTATATGGATGAATTTGGTGACTATTTTCTATACCCATGTGCTACGTCATCTTCTATGTGATTGCTTACTTTTGGTTGTGTTTTGTACAACATCATATCTCGTGTATGACATTGAAACTACAATTTTTTACATCTATTGTCACCTATGTTGTTGTACTACATATGGCCACCTATGATTCCTTTTACCGTTGCCTTCTACTATATAACCATCACCTCATTTTTTCCTACCTTCTTAGTATTATTATTTCCTAAAAAGCTTGGTCCTACACTAACCCTACAACTCTTGTATGATTTTTGGCTTCTATGCATATGTGAAGTACTTCATAAATTTCCCCCTTAGAGAGACAATTTTGATACCATGTTAATTTCTTACCCCAACTTCTGGCTAATTATTTTCTACTAAATTCCTTTCTATAAATTAATTACTTTAGTAGATAAACTCAATAAAAGCATTGTTGCAATTTTCACATGTACATAAAAGGTAACAACATAAGAAAAATAATGACACCAATCTCATACACATGCACACATGAATATTTTCCCTTTAAATATGTTGTTTCATTAGATTAATCTTTAGCATATTGATGAGCACTAGTATCGCAACAAGAGTGTTGCAACTCCTGGGGCTACCAACTTTACTTTATCAACCCGGGGTTCATACAAACTTGGAGGTGACAGTGTTGTATACACAAGAAAAAGTTATGGGTTTGCTCTTTGTCACTGTTGAGCTGGTGATAGACCACTAGGGTTTTTCAATCCAAACTTCTATGGATTCAGAAGAAGCTTGATTACTAATGAGGGAAAGAGAAATCTACTCTAAGAGAAAGCTTTTTTACTGCAGTAAGGAAAAAGACTGAAATCAAATTCTAAAAACACACCATTTTCTAACTAACTGCTAAGAGGCTATGCTTCAAAGGAATGCTAAGTTAACATGTAGGAAATCCTATTGTCCTAAGCATACAAATTCAAAACATCAAACATTCTACTATTATGCATATAAATGACTAAAACAAATTTGTTTTTATTTTTGTCCTTTTTTCATGCGAAAGTGTGCTATCTAATCTCTTTTGGTGAGGTGGCAAGTGGCTTAGGGATGCTGGTGAATGGTGTTAGGGTCCAACACTTACTCCCTTTGCTATGGGGTAAAATGCACAGTGTATGGAGAATAAAAACTACCCTCAAAGGCCTTGTCGGGACCTTTGACAGATTGTAAGATTATCTGCAGAAGCTACCAAGTTATACACATGTTCATCTATCAAATATCAGTTAACCAAGTATGGAAAGAGTGTTTACCTCAAATCGCCTTCTAGATTTGTTTGGAGATCTTAATGCAGCCAAGAAGAACTCCTCCAAAGTTGGTTCCAAGACAATTCCTGCACAAACAAAAGGCAAACAAAATCACAACATACAATCTAGAAAACTAATATGAGAATGCACAATGAGCATATACTTGTATACAACTTAAACTACTCAACTTGGCAAGTATCGAAATGAACAACTCAATGAACAATGTTACCGACACTATGGAGTAGGGAACACAACTACAATTTTGTATTTATAATGGAAGAGTGATTACAACCATCCGTTGTATCAGCCTTCCCTTGCCCCTTCTTCCTCTCTCTCTCTCTCTCTCTCTCTTTCAGCTCGCTTCTTCAAGTGTATGACAGTTCACAACAGCTTAATGGGCTATCCTTTCAAATTCTCCGACCCCTTTCACAATGGCCCTCTCATTGCTTATGTAGCAATCAAGTTAGGGCTGCCAAGCTCCTCCTAGAGTTCATTAGGGAAAAATCCATGAACCTGCCCTATTTTCAAGCTTTTTCCCATTTGCCTTCATTCTCAGATTGGAATTTCCCCAAATAATTCGATTTTTGGGACTTTCCTTGCTTTTCTTGAGCAAATTTAGGGATAAATATCTAGATATTTGTGAGAAGATTCTTTGGCTTGACCCACTGAACATCTCTTAGTTTCACTAATGCTCCCCCTAGTCTAGCAACTTGAGTTAGCAGGGTGACTAACACTCCTCTATGCTTGGTAACAAGCTTTATAAAGAAGGTTAGCAATGCAAAACCAACGTTAGTGTGGATTCAAGGCCCGCATTTGTGGTATTTTCTTCAGTCATGCTATCTTTCACCTCTGAGTTGATGAGGAGGTCATTTAGTCCTATAACGGATGCCCCCTAAAGTGTGAGATCAGAGGCAGAGACGGTGGCCGAAATACGTTACTAAAACTGCAATTTTTTGTCAAAATTTTTAGTGAGAGAGAAGCTTCGAGCGGCAAGGGAAAACCTAATACAACAACATACATATATATAAACTGCTAAAATCATGTCCTGAGTTGGGCATTCCCATGCTCAGTAGCTATGTCAGAGTAGTTTTCTCTTCTGAGATATAACAATGCTGGCCGCTGATAAGCACAAAGCGGATCCAGTGTCATAATAGATCATCCTGAAATAGCTGTCTCCAAAGAACAATATCTGTAGCTTGGGAGAGGAAACAAGGCTGAATGATGCAAGCCTCTACCCAAGGTCTTGATTTCCGCTTCACCGAACAACATAGATCGGTACATGTGATAAGATGTGTTGACGTCGAACATGCACAAAATCATCTGATTACCAGTCAATAATGGAGACCGTTAACAGATGCGAGGAAGGCCACTGATAATGGTGATGGTCTCCAAGATGCACAGTACAAACTAGTGAGTGTGAAAGATTTCTTTGTCGTCGAACGCCCGTAGAATCGCTTAACCAGGATCCAATAATGAAAACCCCTAATCAAACACAAGGTAACCTGCCACTTATGTCTGCAAGTACCAAGGCACTGAATGTGTTTTTGGGTTATCTTCCTAGATAGAGTGTTGAAGTCGATAGGAAGAAACCTGTCGAAAGGTAGGCAATGACGTTTCCTACATCAGTGGACACGAAACCGGACAAGAGTGATTTTTTTTTTGAGGAATATTTTGAGCATTTGGGTCTAAACAACGGAGGGCATGATGAAAGGATATGTATGATTGGTTGATAGAGGAAACAAATGGGAACCCTTGAATAATAGAAGGCACGACAACCGTTTTAAGTGGACAACACTAGACTCATGAACACTATAGAGTGTTAGGATACAGAGATGCAATTACATCAGGGTATATAAGCTAAAACTCATGAGTTGGTAGGGTTCATATTGAGAGGCCATCAAATGAAGGTTTATCTAAGGGAGTGCCATGTTCAAGGGAACGATTGCTGCCAAACCACACCTTCTAATACGGAATGCAGTTGTATTGTCCACTTTCCCCGTCAGATTAATTTAATGAGTCCAGACGGGTAAACTCATCGATCTTTTCGTGTTTAAAGAGTCTGGAGAGGATCACAAAAAATAACGACTCTTTGCCCTATCTGATTAGTTTAATGAGTCCAGACAGGCAAAGTCGTCGATTTTTTCATGTTTTAAGAGTCTGAAAAGTATCGTAAAAAGAACGACTCTATATATTTTCTATGTAATTTAAAGAGTCCAGACTAGACAACTCGGTGGTATTTTCATGTTTAGAGAGTCTGAAAAGATCATAAAGTGAGACTCCATGGTGGTCTCTTTGTCATAGTTGTTAACCCGGTGTGACAAAAGGTTAATAGTATACCCGGATCAGTTACTTTTCCATATTTTAATCTATTGAACTCGGATAAAGAGAAACCTTTTTCCAATAGATGTCGACCTCATTTTGTTACAAGTACGAGGCAACGGACTAAACTCATTTTTCATCGTGAATTTTTAATGAGTCACGCGACGACAAACTCAATACCTTCATCAAAATTTTTAATGAGTTAGATGAAGAAAACTCAGGGTATCTTTTTCAGTTTAATGAGTGAGAAAAAGAGGGAAAAGAACAGCTCATCCCTTCTTCATAGTTTTACGAGCTCGAAGGAGGGGAAAAACTCGGGGATTTTTCGATTTAAGAACGAGAAACTATCCCAAAAAAGAAAGTGCTCTTACTGCTACCGTCTATTTTTAACGAGCCCACTAACAAAAACTCGAGGTTTTTTAGTTTAATGAGCGAGAAAAGTACCTAAAAGAATGCTCGGGTCGTCTTTAGCAACTTTAACAAGCAGCAAGACATAACTCGGGTCATCTTTAGCAAGTTTAACGATAAGACATAGCTCGAGTCATCTTTAGCAAGTTTAATGAGCAGCAAGACATAGCTCGAGATTTTTTCAGTTTAAAGAGCGAGAAAAAAGCGCCTAAAAAGAATGCTCCTCTGGTCTTTTTCAGTTACGAGCTGGAAAACGATCAAAAAAGAGTTTCTCAGAGCATTGTTGCATGTATTTAATGAGCGTAATGATGAAAACTTAGAGATGTTTATATTTTGTAAAGAGCAATAAAATATCACAAAAAGTGCTCTAACTATCGTTGCATAGATTTAATGAGCTCAATGATAAAAACTTGGAGATGTTTATATTTTTTAAAGAGCAATAAAATATCTCAAAAACTGCTCTATTCTATTCTTCATTATAGTAGTTTAACAAGCCCAAAGAAGGAGAGTCGAGGTTTTTCGGATTAACAAGAAAGAAAAATACTATAAAAAGAACGCTCGATCTTTCTTGATCTCATGCTTGACATTAGAAGGGTCTATGCCATACATTTCCTCATAACACCAAAGAAAAACATCGCGGAAGTCCCTAAATGGGTAGGTGAAGCTTACAATTTCCTCAGGATTGTGATTGGCTCCACTCTGTATGTTTTCCACGATGCCTGTCATGACAGAAATATCGGGGAGCAATGTTTGTGAAATATTGCCCCTGTTTCCTTCTGAGTCCAAAAGTTGGATAATCGTATACGGTGAGGAAATGATTTCATGTGCATCAGGTGACAGAATTTGAAGAGGCATCATGTCCGAATCAGATATCAAAACATGATGGTGCGAATCCTCCCAAGGTCGCTCTTCTAGACTTGTGATCTCTCTAATAGCTTCGTCCTTAAGTAGGATTTGATTGAGTGGATCGAAATAAGGAGTGGTTATGGGAGGGCAGTGGTACCATTAGCCGAAACCAAAGTGACCAAAGATTCAGATGCAATTTGAATGGCTTCACAGGCCAATTCAACTGATGACAGTGGCATTTGTTCTCCGTATGTGTCAATATCTAAAGGAGCTGGTAGGAACCATGGATCGGTCTATTCATGAGGAATATATGAAAGCATATTGACCATCTGTGAAACCTTCGGTGGTTGAAAAGGGAAACAACCCATGAGGGAAGAAGCCTTTAGTAGACTAGTACCTAAACTAATGTAACTGTTAGTTACACCTCCTACTAGGGGTACAGAGTTGTTGAGCCCTGAACTTGCATCTCTCCTACACACTTTCCTAGACTTTTTCCACTCACCTAGACCTCCTAAGCTATCAAAATCATTGCATATTGATTCTAAAAGAGCATTGAAATGGTTTTCTAACTATGTTTTTGTGTTTTCTATTTGAACTAGATTTTTCTCATTAGCTGCAGAATCCAGTCACTTTCCGCAACTGATTCAACTTTCTGCAACTGTTTTTGTTAAACTCTAGGTTGCAAGTGTCATCATGCAAAACTAGCCACATGGGAAAGTTATAAATGACCTAGACATGGATAAGGTCCTATTGGTTTAGTCGGATTCATCAAGGAAAGTCGTGGTCAAAGGTGGTCAAGCGGTGGTCAAACAAAGGAGTCCTATGACAACAAGACTCTATTTTCAAACACGTGAAGGACTCGTGGTCGTTCCTAGATCCCTGGGGACATGTCGACAGCTGTAGACTGCCCCACAATGCGAATCCAACAGCCACCGCTGATAGATTTAATAATATCGGCAACCATTGTGCTGAATCCATGGACGTTGTCTTTTACGTGTCTTCTGTTGACGTAGTTTCATAGGAAAACAGTTATGAAGTTTTTGTTATAAATAATGCATTTCCAAACACATAGAGTTAGTCTTTTGTTAATGTAATTTTGCTGTAAAAGTTATTGTGCCGTGATACTAGTCCCACTGTGGTATGAGAGGATCCTTCCTCTGTTTTGAAATATAAAGAAGACTCTGTTTCTATATGACTGTGTGAGCATAATTTTGGACTAATAGCCTGTTGACCGAGGCCGTGCAGAGGGCCCCTGGACGCTGAGGTTTCGTTTTCCTTGTTGCTATAAAGTTTTATGTATTGTTTCCATTGCACATGTTCCATAGTTATCCACCTGTGTATATATTTCATATGTTATGGTATAAACATTTCATTCCTGTACATGTTGTTACAAGCTTTGTATATTGCTGTTAACGCTGATCAGTGTGTGTGCGCTTCAGGATAGAGTAGGCCAGGGCATTTTTCATGCAATTTTCGCAATAACTAGTGACATGGGATTAACCTCTCTGCTGACTTTGCTTTTCTTAGTTTTCTTTAATTCCAGTTCTGTTTTGTTTTCAGTCTTATTTACTTGCTTTGGTAGTTAGTTTAGATATCAAATTGCTCATATCGTTGAAGATTATCTCCGAAAGCCATAGCTTAGACTACCTGGCGAGGTATCGAGCTATGAATGATGTGATTTGATTTTAGTTTTACTTTCCTGCAATTAGATATCAGATTGCTCATATCATTGACGATTATCTTCGAAAGCCATAGCTTAGACTACCTGGCGAGGTATCGAACTATGAATGATGTGATTTGATTTTAGTTTTACTTTCCTGCAATTAGATATTAGATTGCTCATATCATTGACGATTATCTCCGAAAGCCATAGCTTAGACTACCTGGTGAGGAATCAGACTATGAATGATGTGATTTGATTTTAGTTTTACTTTCCTTCAATTAGATATCAACTTGCTCATATCATGACGGTATCTCCGAAAGCCATAGCTTAGACTACCTGATGAGGTATTGAACTATGAATGATGTGAATTGATTTTACTTTCATTAGATTGCAATTTTTGATTTGTTTGAGTGCAGTAGTTTAATTCATTTTTCTGTATTTAGACAGCAGCAGAGATAATGGTTTCATGATCAGTAGTTCATTATTTGTTTTAAATAGCAACACATTTTCATTCTTGTTCAAGTATTACTTTCATCACTAGTATGTTCTAAGACCTTCTGAAGTGTTAAGTTCTGGAAACCATTATAGAGAACATTATTGCCTAAAACCTATATCCATACTTGCCTTCTAGAGACTTAGGAATAGGATTTCCACTTACATTAGGAGATAAACGAAGATAAAAACCCCCAAAACAAAATAAAAATCGAAAACGACAAAAAAGTAAGAAAGAGGTTGTCTTGCACATATAGTGTGACACACTTCATCAGTTTACGACTCCCAGATTGATAATTAATGTAGCAATTTAGGACACACTAAATTGACCAAACAAGAGCCACTTGGTAATGGTGAATAATCAGGGGTGCAGAAAGACAACTGATCTAATGTAATAACCTTTCCATCCAATAGAAATTGGATGATGCGAAATACAGTAGATACGACGGCCGTCATGGCATATGTCCAACTGTGACCCAGCAAGAGATTATAGTCGAGTTTTCTGTTTACGACTTCTATGTCCACCGTTATGGTTTTCCCAGCCAAAATGATGGGAAAACTGGCTAGGTATCCTTTTTGGATAAAGGTGTGGCCGCCGAAAGGTTTAAGGGAGTTCGATGGCGGGGATAGGGTTGGGGAACCCAGGGCGAGCCAACATGAAGCCAACATGATGCAGGTTGAAGCACCTTCATCGATGACAATTCTGTGTATACCTTTACCTTTCGAAGTGATATACACTTGAAATGCAAGTTGGTGGGAAAGGGGAGGTTTACACTTGTCCATGTCGAAAATAGCAAGCATGGAATCCGTAGGGTCAATACCTATGATAGCCAAAAGTAAAGCTTTTCGTTGGGTGGGGCATGCTTGTAATATTTTGAGTGCCGACATAGCCGACGATGCTTGCCCCAAATCCTCCACGATGTTGTAGTGTTGGGAAGCACGTACAGATGTATTCTGCGTTGTGCATCGAAGTGCCCCTTTTGGGGGTCTAATTACAAATTCCTGAACCGGCCTTTCGATATGAAAATCAGTGGGCAGCGATGGATTTTGACCTGAGGATGGTTCTGCTGTAGGAGCGACAAGAGCTCCATAAGATTTGGCTCTTGTGGCGAGTTCTACCATTTCAAATGTGAAAATGGTAGAACATCCTTCACCAGCTGAAGGATGTTGTGAACCATCGTTACCCCTTGGCGTGGGTTGCTGTTGGTTTGCAATAAGATTTTGCTGCTGCTGAGTGGGAAAAGGATTCCTAAGGACAGCAGGGGTCTTACCAGTATCCCTTTTGGCAAGGTAATCTGTGCATTCCTGAAGCTGTGGACAATGCCAGGTTGCGTGGTATTTAGCACAGAGTTTGCAAGAAAATTTGGGAGGTGTATCCTTTTCATCAGCAGTAGGCGCATCGACCTTCTATTTTGGGTTGGTCTGCTTTGTTGACTGCTCCTCAGAAGGAGCGGTCTTTTTCTTATTCTTCTTTTTCTTACCACTGGGATTTTGTGTAGACTGCACAGAGTTTATCGCAGTGGCAGGAAGAGCAGTCATATTGGTAGAGGGATACACTGCCATCTTGGCAATGGAACCACTGAGTTGTTTTAGGGAGGTCCCAGAGGTTGCGCCGACAATCCCGTTGGCGTGCACTCTAGGGTGCTGAGTGGCAGAAGCATTGGGGTTACCAAGAGCATTGGGGATTATGTTGTAAGGAGTGCCAGACTGTGAATATATCAAATCTAAGTGCTGGGTACGACGTATGGATTGGTCTTCTGTGACCACACCACCTAAAGTGACATCTCTAGCGATTTGCGGGAGTAAGGACCTATAGAACCAGTCTGTTCAGAGAAAGTCTGGGATGGGAGCTTTGACTAACCTCTGCCTACGTCTCCATTCGTGAATATGAATAGAGATGTGGGTGGCGGTATCCTGACGAAATGAAGTGAGGAGATCTATCCCAGTCTCATAGCGGATTGGTAACTGGAAGTGCTTTAGGAACTTCATCGCTAAAGCATCAAACGTATTTACTGATGTGCGTGGTAACTCAATATACCATTTCATGGCATTGCCAGTGAGGGTGCGGGGAAAAATACGTAACTGGACACTATCATCCACCATAGAGTTAGAAACACACCAGAGATGATAGGTGGTGATATGGGTGCCAGGATCCTCCCCTTGTTTCCATCGAACTTTGGGATGTCTATTGGTATTTTATGCGGGATCGACGACCATTCTAAGTTGTGGTAGATGGGGTCGTTTGTTAGCTTGTATAAGTCGGGAATATCCAACGTTGCCAAAAAAGGCAGAGAGTTAGGTGCCCCTGACTCAGACCATGGTGATGACGGATGACCTGAGGAGCTCTGTGCTCCTCCCATCATCTGGTTCCCCATAGTGTACATGGGTTGTGTGGTGTAGCAGTTGCTTTGTGGTATGGTGTTGTAGAGTGTATTTCCATGAGGATTTTGATAGTAGGGTATGAAATTTCTCTAGTATAAGTGGTGCCCTCTTGACTCATTTGAGTCTATGAGTGGGGTGCCCCTATGGATTGGTTGGGAACCCTTGTGGATTCCCAACTGACACAGAACTAACCATTTGGCTTTGATGATAGAGGGAACACTCATGTCAATTAGTAACTATCCATGCATGCCTCAGAACGGAGGGGGAACTGTGACATTCCCTACTGGCATGTTCATATTGGGAACCCCCCCAGATATCTGAATATGGGGGTTGGAATTGTACATTGGCCACCAACCGTGTTTTTGGTAAACGGGAATCGCACCCATAGTGCCGCATTGAGTGTTATATGGAGCACTATATGTGGCACTCATGGAAGGTATGCAGTGTGGCACCATAGGAGTGGAACCTGACATCTGTTGGGTTCCACATATACGGTGTTATGTGAGTTGTCGTACCTGGGACAACCAGGATAGCGGGATTCCACATTACTAGTGTTGTGATAACTATCGACTGGGAAAGTGGTAGAGGACCAATAGTGTCTCTAAAATTCCACAACCTGTGAGTCGTCGACTAGATAGATGGGAAAGTTGCACCTACTGAAGAAGGAAGTACTGGTACCACGGGAACCATGATAGGGTCCGACGGATTTGTGAGCGAAGTGTTAAAATGAGGAAGAAATCCTTCCGTGAAGAAATCCTCTGGCAAACTTGAATCGTCAGTCATCCACACAGATCCCGTGTGAGATTTAGGAGACCGATTCCTCGAAGATGAGGAATCCGAGTCAGTGGAACTCGACAGATCTTCCACAATGAGTGGAGGAAGTCCTAACAATCGTCTAGAGTGACGAAGAGGGCCCGATGTAGCCACGGTGACCGTTGAGTTTTATCAAATAAATTTTAATGTGATATTCTTTAAAGTCTCAAAAATGATGGCATTCAGGTACCTAAAAATAAAAAATACACTAAATATATCAATCACCAAATAGAGGGAAAGTACCTCATCTGATAAGCACCAATCACTAGAGCTGAAACCTAGTATCTCAATGAATAACAGAGAAGGATGGCCAAATGTACGGTTACGGTTACTCTAGAGCTTCGACCGAACCTCAGATTAAGGGGCCAAGTACTCTCATGAAGACGAGCACCCTCCCAAAAACTAAAGACAGAGTAGATCCATCCGTGTTAGGTACCAAGATAGCCCGTCCCAGTCACCTTGTGTAAGTACCTAGATGTTTTGGCGACTAGATATACCTCAAATCATAGACATTACCAGGGGGGACATAGTCGTGACAACATGCTATGTGGGCAGGAAACCTAAGTCCCGGAAGGGACCCACAGTACACAGAATGACCAAACGATTTGTAAGAGAAGGTAGGCTACCTTCAATTACAGTCCGATTTTGTCTCGTATTTCACTCCGTTGTTAGTGGAGTGGTCCTGGTAATATGAGTGAAGAATGATTTTTCACTTGTTAACGACACTAGTTTTGGTTTTCAACCTTGGGCAGTTCACTCACATGCTTATCCCAAGATCCTAGCCTAGTTAATGTTGGTTTTCTCAAAAGAGTAACTGATTGATTTTAATGTAAATTTTAAGTGTACTTGATTATTTGTCTTCGGTAGGGGTGTTGACGTATGAATATGGTGAGACTCTTGACTCAATAAATCATGCAGAACAATGCTCTGATTTTTTTTCAATTTTTATGAAAACAAGTCTTATTCTACATATTCATCTTTTCACATATTCATGGATTCGTCTGTGCATCTAAAGCCATTCAACAATTGCATAACCAAAAGATTATTTTTCCAATATTTCCTAACAACTACTAAAAACCAAAATGAAGCAGCTTAGAACTATTTCGATAGAAGGATGAGAATTTATCAGTCTTTCTCTATAAAAAATGTATTTTAAGAGAAAAAATAACACTTTTTTCTAAAAATAAATTTTCAGGACACCAAATTTGCTAACATAATATAGTTGTAGATCTTACTTCAGCCCAAGAGAAAATTCCCCCCCCCCCCCCCTTTTGGTCCACAGAAACTACTGGAAATCATGTAAATGGGAGACTAACGCTCTGTTTTAGTGTAAACAGAGAGTTAGTTGGTCCACTAATGCTCCCTGTACACAGGCACAGTGCTTTGTAAAGCGCTGTTTAGCCTGCTAACTTACGGTAGTGAGGGGAATTGCTCAAACAGAGGGCCTTTAGGATTAGTTTCTGAGGTGAATGCAAACTAGTAGGATGTAACAAGATAGTCGGTGGATCAGAAAAGGATTTGAAGAAGTAGGGAGCTCTTAGAAGAAAGAGAAGAACTGAGAGGAGTCCGGGAAAACCGGGAACTAGATGTATAGTCCCCAGTGGAGTCACCAATTCTGCTATGGGGTAAAATGCACGGTGTATGGAGAATGAAAACTACCCTCAAAGGTCTTCCTGGGACCTTTGACAAACTGTAATATTATCTACAGAAGCTACCAAGTTATACACATGTTCATCTATCAAATATCAATTAACCAAGTATGGAAAGAGTGTTTACCTCAAATCTCCTTCTAGATTTGTTTGGAGATCTCAATGCAGCCAAGAAGAACTCCTCCAAAGCTAGTTCCAAGATAATTCCTGCACAAACGAAAGGCAAAAAAAATCACAACATACAATCTAGAAAACTAATATGAGAATGAACAATGAACATATACTTGTATACAACTTAAACTACTCAACTTGGCAAGTATCGAAATGAACAACTCAGTGAACAATGTTACCGACACTATGGAGTAGGGAACACAACTGCAGTTCTGTATTTATAATGGAAGAGTGATTACAACCATCCGTTGTATCAGCCTTCCCTTGCCCCTTCTTCCTCTCTCTCTCTCT
>APFE030594974.1:29972-42362 GCA_000404065.3 Pinus taeda | reverse complement strand
CGAAAGTGTGCTATCTAATCTCTTTTGGTGAGGTGGCAAGTGGCTTAGGGATGCTGGTGAATGGTGTTAGGGTCCAACCCTAACCCCCTTTGCTATGGGGTAAAATGCACAGTGTATGGAGAATGAAAACTACCCTCAAAGGCCTTGTCGGGACCTTTGACAGGTTGTAAGATTATCTGCAGCAGCTACCAAGTTATACACATGTTCATCTATCAAATATCAGTTAACCAAGTATGGAAAAAGAGTGTTTACCTCAAATCTCCTTCTAGATTTGTTTGGAGATCTCAATGCAGCCAAGAAGAACTCCTCCAAAGCTAGTTCCAAGATAATTCCTGCACAAACGAAAGGCAAAAAAAATCACAACATACAATCTAGAAAACTAATATGAGAATGAACAATGAACATATACTTGTATACAACTTAAACTACTCAACTTGGCAAGTATCGAAATGAACAACTCAGTGAACAATGTTACCGACACTATGGAGTAGGGAACACAACTGCAGTTCTGTATTTATAATGGAAGAGTGATTACAACCATCCATTGTATCGGCCTTCCCTTGCCCCTTCTTCCTCTCTCTCTCTCTCTCTCTCTTTTAGCTCGCTTCTTCAAGTGTATGATAGTTCACAACAGCTTAATGGGCTATCCTTTCAAATGCTCCGACCCCCTTCACAATGGCCCTCTCATTGCTTATGTAGCAATCAAGTTAGGGCTGCCAAGCTCCTCCTAGAGTTCATTAGGGAAAAAGCCATGAACCTGCCCTATTTTCAAGCTTTTTCCCATTTGCCTTCATTCTCAGATTGGAATTTCCCCAAATAATTCGATTTTTGGGACTTTCCTTGCTTTTCTTGAGCAAATTTAGGGATAAATATCTAGATATTTGTGAGCAGATTCGTTGTCTTGACCCACTAAACATATCTTAATTCCACTAACGCTCTCCCTGGTCTAACAACTTGAGTTAGCAGGGTGACTAATGCTCCTCTATGCTTGGTAACAAGCTTTATAAAGTAGGTTAGCAGTGCAAAACTAGCGTTAGTGTGGATCAAGGCCTACAATTGTGGTCTTTGCTTTAGTCATGCTTGTTGGGTGTGGAGCATGATTATTTAGAGGTCTTTGTTTCAGCTGGATGTATACCTTAGGAAGTTTGTACACCCCTCCATGCGGGGGGGATGCGGGGGGGACTTGTCCCCCTCACAGGGGTTTGAGGGGGCCGATTCCCCCCGGCTGGGGGGTTCGGGGGCCAACAGTCCCTCAGGGGGGGTTTCGGGGGCAGCGCCCCCGAAGCTAAAAACAGATGTAAAATTGCCTTGTAAAAGTATAGTACTTTCTAGTCAATCTAGGCCGTTCATTAGGTGGATGATCTGACGGTAGAACTTATGTTTAGTTTAGGGTTTTTTTCCCTAGAAGGAAACCCCTCTCTTTGTATGAGGGCATTGTATTGAGGCTGTGTAATAGATGTGTATTCTCCGAGTGAGAAACAAAGAGGTGAGACTGTGAGAGAAAATAGAGGATATTACAACAGATCTGCTGTAGGTTGTGTCTCTTCATTTTGATGGATAATAGAAAGGAAGGACTGGCTGTTTGGGGTGGACATAGCCTAAACTGGGTGAACCACATATATTTGTGTCTCTCTGGTTTTATGTGTTTTTTTTTTTTCTGCATATTATATGTCTTGCATTTCTCTGTCATATATAATATTTTTCTAACAATGTTGTCTTTCACCTCTGAGTTGATGAGGAGGTCATTTTGTCCTATACCACCCTTATTTATGTAATAGGGTCGAGTCATAGTTATAGTTATTTAAAGAGTCAATAAAGCCCATATTAATAATTGTAAGTGGTTGACCCACATTTAAAGAAGGGACCACAGTTAGTTGCACATGGGCCATGGTATTAGATAGATGGTATTAATAAGAACCATGGTACTGACCCATGGTATTGCATGTACGAATCCTATATAAAGGATAGAGACTCCCCTCGGGGAGCATTGTTTCTTATTTTGTAATTGAGCCCAGCTCTATTGGAGGTTGCCCCCTCGAAGAGGCAAGTGAACATTGCTTTCCTTTCTGAATAATAAAATACATGCTGTTATTTATTATTGTTCCGTGTTCTGGGTATATTTCTTCGCATATTTGGTATGTTGGTATCTTCTCGCAGGTCAAGAGCATACTAAGTGGTATTAGAGCACTTTCCAGGGCCGGTGGGATCTCCATTTTTAGCATATTTGTTTTTGGCTAGAGACATGTTTCGACGTCTTTAAAACACAGGATTTGTCATTGAGCGCATAAACTTGCAGATTTGGGGAGGCATGCACGCAGGAAATACAAGAGGTGGTCACGCTTGTTGAACTCCCTTGTAACCCTTGTGGGTACCCCTTTGAGTAGTAGAGCATTAGACATAACCACACATGGACTGTCTTCCAAGTACCCTCTGGGTATATTAGAAGCCCCTGAGGCTCTCTTGAAACCTCGCCATAGATAAACCGTCGGACGACTTGTTGTTACAATACACCGAGAACAGTACTCGGGGAGATTACTTGCACGTACGATAGGGTAGTTGGGTTGTACGGCTAAGGGTACGGTTGATCCTCCTTGGTTAGTGCCCTGAAAGATTGGGCCGAGTACTATTGTCGGACCCTTATGTATATTGTGATCTGTAGCATGTGACACTCGTTGAGACCATAGTTCCCTTGTCTCTCTCTAGATCATGCATCATCTTTGCTAGATCAAATCTAGCAGGTTGGGTTCTGTCGTAGCTGCAACAATCAGTCCACCATTCAGATCTATCAGATTTGCCATTCAGATCTATCAGATTCGCCAATCAGATCTATCAGATCTGCCATTCAGATCTAGCAGTTGGGGTTCGATCACTACCACATTCCTACTCATACTTTGCAATTGAGGGTTTCGCTGATAGATCTGACTATTTGTGTGGCTCCTATACCTAGGCATGATTCTCGCAAGACATTGGGCAAAATTAACTTTTCTGGGAATCGGCTACTGCAGTATTCCTAAGCGAGGAGTAAAATTCCTTTCGGGGTAAAAAAAAAAATACTGCAGTAGCAGGAGTCTGAGACCCTCCCGAGATGCTTATAGGAGACTTAGCCCATAAGAATCAAGTCGACGAACTGAGCAAGGTGGTACCATTCACTTGTAAGCGTAAAAAATTTTGGGTGGTCCCAAATATTTTTTCAGTAACGACAAAGTGCACCGGATCTGTGCATGGTAGAAACCAGAGCTCAAGTGATGGCCAATGAGAATATAGAAACCCTTGAACACAAATTGGAGGCATTAACGAAGCAGATCCAAAACTTACAGGACACACTCACAAAGGGTAAATCGGGGGAACAATCAGAGGCATATGATTTTAATGAAAACCTTGAGGGTGAGTTTAGCCATTCTCTTCACTTCTATGGAAACCACCAACAGTCCCAACCTCGACCACCCAAGTTGGACATGTATAAATTTGATGGCTCTCATCCAGCCACATGGCTAGCACAAATGGAGCAATATTTCACATTGAATCGCATCAGAGATGATGCGACTAAGCTAAGTGTGGGAAGCCTGTACTTGGATGAAGAAAGATGGCAATGGTGGCAGTGGCATCAATGCTGCTATGGAAGGCCAGTGCCTTGGTCGATATTCTCAAAAGCCCTTTCTAATCGCTTTAACCATGAATCTAAATTTTTGGGTCGTCTTACTAAGCTCCGACAGACAGGCACAGTGCAAGAATATATTAAAGCCTTTGAAGCATTAGCCTTCCGCATAGGAGGTCTAGGAGATGAATTCTACTTGGAATGTTTTGTCAGTGGCCTCAAAGACGCCATACAAGCCCACGTCCGATTGCAACACCGAATCTCATGGCTAGCAGTTTGCACAATAGCTCATGAAGTAGAATGCGCGTTAGCAGCCTAGTCGACTCGTCCAAATTTCATAGCTAAGGGTCACCCCACCCAGGCTCCGAGCTCTACTCAAACACTTAAGGTTCAAAAGGTGTCACTAGAAGAAATGGCGAAAAGAAGAAAACAAGGATTGTGTTACTACTGTGATGAGAAATACTCCCCGAGGCATAAATGCAAGGAACCCAAATTATTTCAAATTGATGATACTAATCACAGTTCATCTGAGGAAGGCCCACCATTTGAGGGACCAGAGGAGGAAGATGATGACAACAAGCCGGACAATGAGCTCCCAGCTACACCTAAAGAACCATTTATCTCGCTTCATGCTTTGGTAGGGATTTCTTCTCCCCAAACTCTCAAAATCATAGGTTTTATTAAGCATCACCATGTAGTAGTCTTGATAGATAGTGGAAGTACACATAACTTTATCCATCAAAGAGTCGCTGAAGTAGTGCATTGTTTTATGAGAGCCGTCTCTAATTTCCAAGTCCAGATTGCTGATGGGGAGACAATGAAATGTGAAGGCCGTTGTGAAAATGTCAAACTTCAAATGGGGGATTATCACCTAAAGACCCACATGTTTGCCATCAACATGGGTGGGTGTGACATTGTCTTGGGTGTTGAATGGCTCCGCACACTTGTCCTAATCACAATGGATTTTCAGGAGTTATATATGAGCTTTAAGCAGAGTAACCACACATATACCCTTCGCGGACTCCAGGCAGGTGGTCCCTCTATCATCAGCTCGCATAGAATGGAAAAATTGTTAAAAAAGGGCCACCATGGAGTTATAGCCCAATTTAATACCATCCAGGCCTTTGAACCCACTTCTCTTCATATTCATCCTAAGATGCAATAGGTCTTAAATAACCATCTGCCGGTCTTTGACAAGACTCAAGAGCTTCCACCCTTGAGAGGGGAACATGATCATAGCATTACTTTGGTCCTAGGGGAATAACCACCAAATGTGTACCCATATAGATATCCTTTCGCCCAAAATAATGAAATTGAAAAAATCATCAAGGAACTCCTGGAAGCAGGTGTCATTCATCCTAGCATTAGTCCTTATTCATTGCCTATGGTCATGGTGCTCAAGAAAGATGGGGAATGGCATATGTGTCCAAACTTTAGGTCCCTCAACAAGCTGACAGTCAAAGATAAATTTCCCATCCCGGTTGTTGATGATTTGCTGGATGAACTAAATGGGGCTCAATTATTTACTAAGCTCGACCTTCGCTCAGGTTATCACCAAATTTGCATGAAAGAAGTAGACATTCCAAAGACTACTTTCTGAACTCATGAAGGCCATTAGGGATTCCTGGTCATGCCATTTGGTCTCTGTAATGCCCCATCCACTTTTCAGAGCCTCAAGAATCACTTGCTCAAACCATATCTCAGAAAATTTATCCTTGTTTTCTTTGATGACATCCTCATTTATAGCCTCACCTGGGAAAAACATCTTCAGCATGTAGATCCACTCTTGCAACTGCTTCGGAAGCATAAATTATTTGTCAAGATGTCCAAGTGCTCTTTTGGCATGGAAGAAGTTGAGTATTTGGGCCACATTGTGGGGCGTGAAGGTGTCACTGTGGACCCAAAAAAGATCCAGGCAATGCAGGATTGGCCTCAACCAAAGACCTTGAAGAGCTTGAGAGGATTTTTGGGTCTCACCAGCTACTATTGCAAATTTGTTCGCAATTACGGTCGCATTACTAGATCCCTCACTCACCTTCTCAAGAAAAATTCATTCCTCTGGAATGATGAAGCACAACGGGCATTTATAGCTCTCCAACATGTCATGTGTTCCACTCCAGTATTGGCACTACCAGACCTCACCAAATATTTTATGATTGAATGTGATGCTTCAGGTATGTTTATTGGGGTTGTCTTAATGTAGGAAGGTCGACCCTTGGCCTTCACTAGCCAACAACTAAGTGGGACAAATATGGGAAAATCTACCTATGAGAAGGAGATGATGGCTATCTTACATGCAGTGGATACCTGGTGACCATACTTATTGGGGCAGCGTTTCCAAATCCGCACAGACCATGAAAGCCTTAAATATTTTTTGGAGAAACGTCTATCCTCGCCACAAAAAAATAAATGGCTAGCCAAAATGTTGGGATATGATTATGAGATAATTTACAAGAAAGGGCGCGAAAATGTTGTAGCAGATGCTTTATCACACCAATTTTACGAGGAAAGCACCCTACTAGCAATCTCTCTTCCCATTCCAGAGTGGATTGAAGAGGCTCACAAGGAATGGTTTTCACATCCTTTGCTCTCCCAACTCATTAGTAAATTGCAGGCGGATCAAAATTCCACAGTAGGCTACTCTTGGCAGGATGAGATTCTTTGCTACAAGGACAAAGTAGTGATATCACCAACATCCACCCTCAAAAGTCGCATTTTGGCGGAGTTGCACTCATCTCCCACTGTAGGCCATTCTGGCTTTCAGAAGACTTATGCTCGCACTCAACGTTCATTCTTTTGGACAGGCATGAAAGAGGACATTCTTACTTTTGTAGCTAAGTGCGATATGTGTCAGAGCCACAAAGGAGAAACAGTCAAATCCCTAGGCACATTATAGCCATTGCCCATCCCAGCCTCAATCTGGATGGAGGTTTCTATGGATTTCATTACGGGTCTTCTGAAGTTAGGCAACAAGTCAATCATCATGGTGGTTATGGATAGACTTTCTAAGTATGCTCATTTTTGCACCCTACCCCACCCTTTTACACCAACTTTGGTGGCTCAATCTTTCATGGACTAGATCTTCAAATTGCATGGCATGCCCACTTCCATTGTGTTTGATCGTGACCCGATCTTCACCAGTAACTTTTTGCAGGAACTCTTCAGGCTTCAAGGTACACAACTATAACTCAGTACTTCCTATCATCCCCAAACTGATGGTCAAACTGAAGCAGTCAACAAATGTCTAGAGACCTACCTCAGGTGTTTCACTTCAGAAAAGCAACATCTATAGGTACAGTGGTTACCTCTAGTCGAATGGTGGTATAATACTAATTATCATGCCACCACCAAAATGACTCCATATGAAGCAGTTTATGGTCAACTTCCTCCTTCAGCTACTTCCTATATCCAGGGATGATCGAAGGTACAAGCAGTGGATCAACTCCTATAGAACCACACAACCATGCTGGCCCACCTCAAAGCGAATCTCCATCAAGCTCAAAATCGCATGAAGAAAAAGGAAGACCAACATCGTTCAGAGCGCAAATTTCAAGAAGGGGATCAGGTATTCTTGAGGCTGCAACCATATAAGCAAACATCACTCAAAGACAAGGGTTGTAAGAAATTATCTCCAAAATTCTACATACCGTATTAAATACTTCAGCGCATCGAAGAAATCGCGTACAAGATAGCCTTGCAACCCACTACAAAAGTCCATCCCATCTTCCATGTCTCAGGTCTCAAGAAAGTGGTGGGGAACCATTGTAGAATTCAAACCAATCTACTAGAATTGGATGAAGAAGGTTCAATTTGGCTCCAACCGGAATAGGTTCTTAACACGCGAGAAAGGTACCTGAGTGGCTGCACGATCAAGGAATTCCTCATCAAATGGAAAGACACCTCTCTAGAAGATGCGACCTGGGAACTAGCCACTATTCTTCAACAGTTTCATCAGCTTTAGCCTTGAGGACAAGGCTATTTTTATGGGGGAGGGCATGTTAGGGTCCAACCCTAATCCCCTTATTTATGTAATAGGGTCGAGTCATAGTTATAGTTAGTTAAAGAGTCAATAAAGCCCAAATTAATAATTGTAAGTGGTTGACCCACATGTAAAGAAGGGACCACAGTTAGTTTCAAATGGGCCATGGTATTAGATAGATGGTATTAATAAGAACCATGGTACTAACCCATGGTATTGCATGTACGAATCCTATATAAAGGATAGAGAATACCCTCGAGGAGCATCGTGTCTTATTTTCTAATTGAGCCCAGTTCTATTGGAGGTTTCCCCCTCGAAGAGGCAAGTGAACATTGCTTTCAATTCTGAATAATAAAATAAATGTTGTTATTTCTTATTGTTCTGTGTTCTCGGTATATTTCTTCGGATATTTGGTATGCTGGTATCTTCTCGCAGGTCAAGAGAACAAAAAATGGTTAGAAGGTTGGGGAGACTAGTAGGTGACATTTTCTAGCTTCCTAGAGGCTTTTCCCTCAATTCGGCCTAAAAACAGGTCACTACAGGAAAACCTACAGGATGTCATAATGCGTTCTACAAGATATCCTGAAAACCTACAAGATCCCCTGTATTTCTACAGGATACATCTGAGAGCAAAAGGATGGGTGCTAAAGGTGATGGAAGGTTTAGGGAAGGTGGTTGGTGGATGGAATGAGGCAAGGGAGTGCCTAAGACTACTTCAGAACTCAAAACCAAGGTTGGGAGATGGTTGGATTTACTCAACAAGCTTGGAGAAGTTTCCTTGTGAAATGATGAAATTGGTGAGGGTTTTAGTGAAAGAAAAGAATGATCATGGATGGATGAAGTTGGAATGAGGTTACTGACTATGAAATCTCTATGTACTTCTGAAACACCTATGCTACATCAAACATTGACATTTACCCAAAATTCATGTAAACAAGAAGAATTTCAATGATCTAGGAAAACATAATTTCATGGTCTAACTGCTTACTTTATGCATGAGGAAAACTTGCAAAATAAGATGGAACAGGATGAGATATAATGTAATATTGAAGATAGAAGAAATGATAACTAAATCCCACTCTTGCAAAATGATTAAATGCTGGCCTAAGTACAAAAAACCTTAAATTCCATGAGAGACTAGAATTCTGTCTTTTTGGGGCTGCATAGGAGTTCTTTCCTCAAACCATGATCCCTGAAGGAAGGAGTGAGGCCAAAACCACCTATTGATAGCTTTTTGATGTTTCTTTATCTCTTCTAAACTACTGTTAAATTAAAGCACAAATGGAAGCAAACTAATCAGATCTACAATACTTGCAATGAAATAATTCTAAAGACAATTCAACCATTAATCTATGAAATCAATATAAGCATACAAATACAAGAAGAGGAGCCTCTTTTATTAGGGTTGGGCCCTAACCCAAAAGCTTTAGCCCTCTCAGTGAAATCAGTGTTGGATCAAGGAAATGCTCATTCTCATTATCAAAACAGAAAATTACATTGCAATGTCTTCCACAAGTCTTGAACTTTTAAATGACTAGTATTTTTACAGCAAAAATTCGAATCCTAATGAGGCCTTATGCCTCTTTATTTATACAACTGAAGTCTCCAATGACTTCCTTAAATATAGGGATGCTCGGCTCCCAAACTAGAGATAAACTAGCTCTTTGACAGTCACTTGCTCGACTGCCTTTTTGATCTCCATGACTTGGTTACTTGTACTCCGAGCTAGTGTGATTGATGGAGGAATATTCAAATAAGGGAGGAGTAAATGAGGATGATCTACCTCCTACAATCTCTCCTCCTTGTCTCATTCAAGTTCCAACCCTTAATTAGCCAAAAATCCATGATTTTCTTTCACAAACCTGCATTCAATTCACATTAGTCCACTAGGCATAATATCTCACTTTGACTCATCTCATTAAACAAAATACAATCAAAATATGTACTAATTTTGTGAGAAGAGTTGATTTGACTAAGCTAGGAGGTGAATTAAGGTCCATATAGTTACCCAATGATGAGGCTCATCATCACCCCCCTATTGAAAGTGTTGCTCATCCTCTGATCAACTCAAACAATATCCATGTCTTTCATAGCTCTAGTGGCGTCCCTGACATCCTATGCTTCTATTGTATTTTCCTCTTCCTATGCATAGAATCCTGCCTTCCTTTCTATCTCCTCCCACTACTTTCTTTCTTCCTCTTCCTTCCTTTCTTATAACATCCCTAAGAGCAGTGGTGGACTGAGTCTCAAGCCAATCCAATTGAGTTTGAATCTTTGGAGGGTTTGCTTGTACATGGGTGTCCTATTTAGTGCTTCTCTCATTCTTTGAGGAGAATGGTACTCTCTGATTTTCAAACTATAGGGAAAAGTATTCCATTTCCTTTGGCAAGCTTGCATGCTGTCATCCCCTAACAACCTGAACATATCCTCAAAATGTGTAATTTCTTGTCCTTGGGTAGCAAGATACATGGGTGCAAGTTGAGGGTCGTTTGCTATTAAGTTATGTGTGCTGATGATAGCCATTGGATTTGATTAATCAACTCTAATCATGAGAGGCTCTGTTTCTTCCCTTGCCATTATTTTCTTCATTTAAACAACCCTTTCTTCCTCATGGTTCATCCATGATGCCAAAGCCATCAACTATAAATCCCCTAGTTTTGCATTAGGGTCCCATACATTTAGATCTATCAAGGCTAGGTTATGTAGGTAGAACTCAGATAGTTTAGCCCTATCCTCCATGTGCTTTTATCACAAAGATCAATGACCTGTCTATAATCCTAGAAGGGCATAGTGCCTCTCTGTGCTAGGGTCTTGATTTGGAACTGCAACCACTGTTCCTTAAGGTATAATGCATAGGACTTAGCTAGCATCCTGCACTATATTGCCTCTAAGGGTAGATTGTAATTGATCCTCTCTTTCTTTTAGTTGTCCTTTTAACCATGCATTTTCTGCCTCCAATTGAGATTTCATCGTTGCCTCTCTATCCCTCATGCTGCTCAGTTCTTTGCCCATATCTTTAAGCTTTTCCTCCATGTGACCTATGTTATCCACTTCCTTGGACTTGGCAATATGCATCCACATATGTGTTCTCGCTCTTTCTTTCTCAAGCTCAAAGAATAATGGGATGACTTTTTTTTGTGGAATGACCCTACCCCCTTCAATAAACCTGTAGTAGGAGTCAAGGTTAGGTTGAGGACTAGGTTCCATTAGCTCTAGGTCCTCTTTCTTTTTTTCTTATTGCACACTCCCTTCTTTATCTAATTTCTGAGTATCGTATAGGTTTAGCAGAGTTTCTTGTAGAATTGCCTCTACTTCCTGTAGGTCCTTCTGTGTATCCTGTAGGATGCCTTTTCCTTTGGATGAGGAAAATCTAGTCATAGGCCTTCTCACATAAGTGATAGGAGACTTGGGGGAGGCTAGTCCTGAGGATCCTTCTCCTTGAGTTTTCATAAGAGGGGCCATATTCTCCGATTGTTTAGGTGAGTCTTCAATAACAATAGGAACCTTGGTGGGAGTTTGAGGTTTTCCTTGCCTTATTGTTGTTCTTTTTCTTGTCCTAAAGTACAATGGAGTTTGTCTCTATCTTTTTCCTTTTTGTTTGATAGCGGTACTAAGGGTAGTGAGGGCAGTTGTTGCCTCTTTCTCAGTAGGTTCTAGAGATATCCTCGATGTTTCCTCCTTGTCTTCTGCCTCCTCTATTCCATTCCCCCTCTCATCTTTGTCTTTCTCCTCTTCTTCTCCCTCTAGTTCCTCACTATGTTCATCAGTTTCCTCCTTTGCATCTTCTTTTCTTTCTTCACCACTTTCCTTCTCTTTTTCTTCCTCTTATTCCTGATCTATTTCCTCTTCATCCCCCTCTATGTATTCTTGATCTTTTTTAGTTTCTTCTTCATCCCTTTCACTGGCAGTAGGGATCTTGTCATATTCAAGGGATTTTATATCCTCCTCTATCTGCATGTCTATGAAAATTGCCCATGTGATAGGAATTCTGAGGATAGGGTAGGATTTCTCTTCTCACTTCATTTTTGTCTTCCATGGCCTCCTATCCTTCTAAAAACAATTTCTTCTTTGCAGTTTGGCTATTTCCCTTGTCATCCTTTCTCCAAGGCACTCCTAAGGGAAGTGTGGTAATTCTGCCTATGATTTCAAGGGTGAGCTCTATGGATAATCCTCTCACCACAATAGTGGCATGGGTCCTAGTTAGTGGAATGAGGGAGAGAGAAAAATCTCTGGCTACTTCATCATCATACCCCCTCAATTTCTCAAAGAAACCCATCCAATTGTGCCTTGTGAATATCTCTAGCACAGGAGGGTGCTGATGAATTCTCACTGTGTTGATGGGTTCCATTTTATTAAACCCCCAGTCATTTTCTTTGATGTATGGAGGAGCGTATATTTCTGATGAAAATTTTAATGAAGGAGGAAATGTAAATGAAAATTATGTGTATACAATTCCCTTATGCTGTAATCACTTTCAACAAACTAGAATATTTTTTATGTTCCTTTCACTTGGAAAAATGTTGGGAAATGTAGAGCCTACCTCCTTAACACTGCTTGATGAAGCCACCCTCTGTTTTTCCCTTCTGAAGCTACTCATTGCCAATCCTGTAGGTGCTAGACTGTATCCTATAGGTGGTCCTGCGCAGGAAAAAAATGAAATTTACCTTTCATGTAAACTGCTTGAGGGTCGAGAGCAACTTTGCTAGTGTGAGCCTCAAGAATGTGAATGCTTCTATGCATGGGGATCAACATTTATTTCCTCATATGGGTGATTTGAGTGAGGTGGTGTGCTAGAAGCTGAGGTACGAATATCTAT